>CAUYPK010054150.1:0-41694 GCA_963574355.1 Loris lydekkerianus | reverse complement strand
CATTTTGAAAATATCTTTCTAATGTAATGCTTTAAGAAAAAAATGCAGAGGCCTAGTGCAACTTCCCGAGCCTGACTAGAGGTAGATCCATCGAGCTACTTCCGTGTAGCAATGACTCAGCAAGGCCCGGCCTGAAACTGCTTCTACCTAGATACAGCCAATGTGATACCATGCCACTGGCCCGACCCTGTCACGCACCTCTTTCCCCCGCCTTCTTTCCCCACCCCTTCTCCACAATAAAATAAATAAATAAATAAATAAACATAAAAAAAAAATATGTATAATTAAAACATAACTAAAAGTATCACAAAAGATGGAAGAATGGGTATACTGAGTTAAAATTTTCTTGGTTCTTTTCATTGTTTTAGAGGTGGTAAAAGTCCTAATATGCACTCTGGGAGGCCAAGGCAGGTGGATTGCTTATGCTCATGAGTTTGAGACCAGCCTGAGCAAGAGCAAAACCCTCTAACTAAAAATAGAAAAACTGAGGCAAGAGGATCAGTTGAGCCCAAGAGTTGGAGGCTCTTGGGCTATGATGACGCCATGGCACTCAACCCAGGGCGACAGCTATAAAAACCTAAATAAAAAAATTGAATTAAAATAAAAGTCCTAATCTATGTTAAACACTTTTAATTTAAGGATGCATGTTATAGTCTACAGTAACGAACAAGGAATATTGCAAAGAAAACTGTAACTGGCATAGTAATAGAAGAGAAAAATGAAATGGAATAATATAGTAATTAATTCTGTAAAAGGTAATTATGAAAATAATAAGAAAATAGGACAAATATTAAGATATTGGATTTTGACCCAAATACGTCAATAACTAAATTAAGTGAAATAAATAATCCAATTAAAAGACAAATATTTTCCAGCTGAGAAAAAAAAAATCACTGTTGCTTATATAAAGAAACACATCTAAATACAAAAATAGAAAGGTTGCAAATCAAAAAACTGAACCAATTTCTAACCAAAAGGAAGTTGACAACTACACCAACAGATTATACTAATATATTTTAAGGGGAGAAACATTACTGGAGAGAAAAAGAAAATTTCAAAATGATAAAAATGGTCAATTCATTAAAAAAGTATAACAATTCTCAATGTGTATAGATGTAATAAGACAACCTCAAAATAAATTATAGTGAATCAAAAATAACAAACCTAAAAGGTGAAAAAGACATACCCACAACTGTATTGTATTAATTCATAGTACAGACATAAAATCAGTAAAGCCATAAAATATTTCAGCTACCATTTTTTGAATGAAATAATAATTATGTAGAACACTATATCCTACATCCACAGAATACACTTTCAAGTGACACATGGAACATTTATTGAAATATGGCCATATACCAGGCTAAACGTCTCAAATTTCAAAGCATTGAATATTTTGCCTCATATTATGTGCTTCCATGTATAAAGCACACCCATGTTTTTGGCCCAAACTTTTTCAGGAAAATACCCTTTGAGAAAGTGGCCAGCTCTCAGCTGGGAGAGACACATCTGGAGAGGGCTAATGCTTCCCTGGCAAATAGGCAGATCACACTGCCCTACCATAGCTACCAGCTCCATTAAAGCTGTCCTTTCCCTCTCTCAGATGCCTTTCTGTCCTGGCCACATTAGAGGCTGTGGCTGAGATGGCCAGGTGTGTGGCAGGAAGGTGGAAGCCTCTGAGGCTGCTGGGCCTGCAGGTAGCTGGGCAGTTCCCTGAGGCCTGTGCAGGGCTCCCCATTCCCTCCATGCAGCAGGGTCTTAAGCCTCAGCTCTTATTCCACACAGCAATGGCCTGCTTTGCCAGCCCTCGCACTGCCACTGCCCCTCCCCCGATCGTGGTGCTTGGTGGAGGATGCTCCAGCCACCTTCCACCAACCATGTATTCTCTTGGATTGGAATCCTGTGTACTGGGAGGGCAGTGGTCTGCCCTGCGCCCAAGCTGTTTTACCCACATATAATATGCACCCATATTTTTTCTTCAAAAATTGGGGGGAAAGTATACATTATACAGAACAAAATACTGTATTTAAATGATCTTCCCGAAGTGTTCAAAACATTTGTGCTCAATGGTTTAAACATTTCTCCCTACGATTTTTACCCTTTCTTCATTGAATGTACAGGTAAGTCCAACTTTAGTTTAAAATGATCCCAAACTACAGATCAGCACTCTAAATGGAATATAATTAAGTTTTTTCCTATGCACTGCCAGGACCCAAGCCAATCAAATAAACAAAAAACCCTGAACTTACCTTTCGCTTCAGAGGGTACCACTTCAATTGTTTATTCTGTTTGTCATCCCAGTCCCATGTTTCCAAATCAAGTTCCACTTCCCCTAGGAAACTATTACGTTTAAATGTATCCCGATGCCAAACAGACAGGTTCAGCTTCTGTGCCTTTAAGATTTGCTTTTCGATTTTATACTGGGTTTCAAAGAAAATCAGAATGATAAATGACATTATTTTATGCCAAAGTTAAGACATACAGATGAAAAGTCACCTATGTAGATCGGATTTTCTTATCTGTTAGATTTCAAGTCTTAAAAATATTGCAAAGTCATCTTATTCTAAGTGTCTTGTTTCAAAGAGCTCAAATTCATCTTTTATAAAAGCTTATTTTGTTCCCTGCTCTGGAAAAGCAAACCAAAGCTCAAATATCATAGTTGGTAATAGTTCTCTAAAAATAAAAGCCAATTATTCAATTTTTGCTGGGCATTTTTAGTGTAGATATAACATGAATCAAATTCAGTCTAGAAATACAAATCAAATTTTAATCCAATCTTCTGTTTTCTAAGAACAAGGTATTTTGTAAAATGAGAATTTATATTTTAAAGCAATTTTATGTTCATAGAAAAATTGAACAGAAAGTAGAGTTCCCATATATTATCTGCCTCCATACGCACACCTCCCTCACTATCTACATTCTACAGGGAGAGGATATTTGTTTAAAAAAGATAAACTTGTTTTTCTTTTCTGCTTCATACAGTCAAGAAGAAAAGATTTGGTATTCTAACAGTTTTTCATCTCAAATATAGTCAATCCATGATTACATATAATCATGGAAGGATAATAGCACTTCTAAAAATAATCTCCATTTGGCTTTATGATATACTACTTGAATGTCCATTTTGGTTGCAGCAGACTTGCCTTTCTGAGTTTATCATTTAAATTAGTTGGCTTTTCCTGAGTATAGGGTTGAAGTAGCTGACACAGAAATAGCTATGGTTCTGGTGTCTATCATAGTCAAACAGTAATTTAAAACTTGCTACCAAAAATCCACAGGCAGTCAATTCACCCATGGATGACTAAGAGTTGATTTAAATACCGCTTCTTTTTCCAGAGGATGATCAAATACTTGGACAGAGTTTCAGAAAGAAGAGGATGAACAACATTTCTTGTATTTTTAGTTTTAAATAATGTTAGTCATGACTGAGACAGCATGATACAGTTTGGGGATGAAATGGAGTATGAGCCAGGCCTACTTCCCATTCATTTGTGCGTCCATTTATCCTTCTGATAAACATGTTTTGAGTAGCTATGTGCTCATTCTGATCAATGCATATTAGGCCTTTTAATGTTCACAACTACTGAGGTAGGTGAGTACTAGAAATATCTCCCTTTTTCAGATCCCCAAACTAGCATTATTCCTAATTCGCAGATCTGAGGTACAGACAAGTTAAGTCATTTACCTAAAGGCACACAGTTTAAAAACAAGAGTCAGTCCCTGCCCTCATGGAATTTATAATTTAGTGGCAAGGATGACAATGGAACTACTGAAATGCTGAGTGTAAACATAGCCTATTACCAAGCAAGTTATTGAGGCAGCAGACAGCAGGAACACTTAGGGGTAAAGGATTGTCTTTCATAAGAGACTTTCTTATTTAAGACATTGTAAAGGGGTCAGGGAAAGAATGTAAGGAAGAATATTCTAGCCCTAAGGAACAGAAAGTCCCAGCAGTGTGAGAAAATGTACTTTTTCCAAAGAACAGAAAGGAATACAGGGTGACTAGAACAACCACCATGAAAGAGGCAAGTTGAGGCTGGAGCTTAGGTTGTGAAGGAAATGGTGTGCATGTTAAGAAAGATGGACTTGACCCCAAGAGTAATAGAAATACTAAAAGATTTTAAGCAGAGAAATAACACGATCATCATTGTGCTTTTAGATTTTCTGGTTGTAATGCCCAACTTTATCAGCTATATATCCTTGAGCAGGCGCCCTCAAACTGCGGCCTGCCACATGAAGCGGTGTGATTGTATTTGTTCCCATTTTGTTTTTTACTTCCAAATAAGATAAGTGCAGTGTGCATAGGAATTTGTTCGTAGTTTTTTTTTTTAAACTATAGTCCGGCCCTCCAACGGTCTGAGGGACAGTGAATTGGCCCACTGTTTAAAAAATTTGAGGACACCTATCCTTAAACAAGTTACTTATTTCTCTGAGGTTCATTTGTCTCGTCTCTGAGGATGCTGGCGTGGCAGGGTGCATACGGGGAGTGAATGAGATAATGTATACAGTATTTGTGGTGTATTGCCTCATACAAAATAGTCCCAGAACATTGTATTCCTTTCTTTCTCCAATGTTATTAACTAACTTTATCCGGTAGAGATATTATCCAAGAAGACATGTCTATTAAATGCATTGGTCACCATTTAAGATTTTCCTATATGAAAAGTGCACAGTTTACCCGCAGTATCTCATTATACACAGGATTCAAGGTTTTCTTCACTATAAGTGTTTTCTTTTTGCCCATTTTGCCTTTGTCTGATAACAAATAGGTCTTCACATATCTAAAAAAGAATTGAACATATAAGAAATTCAGAGAAGATAAATGTAATGTTTCCACCTCTACTTTTAAAAATGCCTTGAAAAGTTACAGAATTATTTCATGACACTGAGAAAAGCATAACAAATATTTCCACCAACATTTTTATATTTAAATGTTAGTGAAATTGATTATTTAATATTGTTTTGAAGGGTTTTTTGTTTGTTTATTTGTTTGTTTTTTTGAGACATAGTCTCAAGTTGTTGCCCTGGGTAGAGTGCTGTGGTGTGGCTTAAATGATTCTCTTGCCTCAGCCCCCAAGTAGCTAGGACCACGTCTGGGTTTATTTTGCTGCAGTTGTCACTGTTGTTCAGCAGGCCCAAGCAGGGTTCAAACCTGCCACCCTCTGTGTACGTGGCTGACACTGTAACCATTGCGCTATGGGCGCTGGGCCCTATTTGGAAGATTTTTAAAGGGACTTTTCTGAATTTCTTTTTCCCTTTGACCTTACCTAATATGCAAGGAGTAGGGAAGGGCAGCTAACAGATATCCACCAGAGTAGTAAATTCTGTTAGCTTCCTATTGAGAAAAGGCTTTGGTGTCGGAAATATTTTTTAAGCATTTTAAAAAAGTTTTTGTTACTGTCTTTTGAGAAAAATTAATAATAGTATACCTCTAATTAAGCCATATTTAATGTTGAAAAATAAAGGATATTGACCTTGTTTTTATAATAAAAATAAAAGAAAAAAAGATTGGGCTTATCTGAGCAAAAAATAATTAAGAGTTAGACTTTTGCATAGGGATAAGTGGGAAATACCACTCAATTTTTGCAAATAAAAAAAAATGTACTCAAACCTGTGATTTACCAATAAATTAGTAATTTCCCCTAAAGTTCTTCTATAAGATTTAAAAGTGGAAACTACCTCATTATAGAATCTTAACTATTTTTATAACACTGAACACATTATGAAGTATGCCCCACGTGTCCCTAATTTTAGAAAAATTTTGAGCATGACAGAAAGACAAGGGTTTAAGCCCTTATTCCTCATTTTTTTTTTTTTAGTTTTTTTTTTTAATTAATTTTAAATCATAGCTGTGTACATTAATGTGATCATGGGGCACCATACATTGGTTTTATAAATAGTTTGACACATTTTCATCACACTGGTTAATATAGCCTTCCTGGCATTTTCTTAGTCCTTATTCCTCATTTTGAGGTTGTCTAGAATTTACATATATGGGTTACTTATCTTCTTTGGCCCTTGTTTGTTTATCTATAAAATGAAGGAATTGAAACTAGATGATCCCAATTGTCCTTTCCAAGTTGAAACATTCTATACACCTCTGTGATTTTTATAATTTAATGTTAGGCATATGAATTTAAATAAAGTAAATAAAATTGCATTCCCCCTAATTTTCCAAACACTCCTTTTTAACAGTCACATACATACCCTCCCCCTTTGTTTACTTTCTTTCCTTCCCAATTCCTACCGGATTAACTGTTTAAGAACTAAGAGAAAGTAGGTGACTCCAAAATATACTTACGGGTCTGAACGTTGTTTTTTAACATCTGCTGCTGCTAAGTCCTTGCACTGGGCCACAAAAACATGCAACTCCTTCAGTGAGTCCACGTATTCAATTGCAAACTGAATATTTCCTTTAACTTCCAGATTGCCAAAGTCTCCACTATAAACACTCATCACACTGCCACTCACCTGGAATCATCAGAAATAGTGTTTGTCTTTATCTCATTCTTGAACCCATTTCCATTTCTTGAACTCATTTTCTCTAGCTTGCATATAGTAAAGCAGTTTAATTTAATAGAGCGTAAAGACATGTCAACATAGGCAACCTGTCATGATATACATGATTAGGGTTTGTTTTTTTTTAATTCCCTCTATAAGACGTAGATGAAAAGTGAAATGCAAAGTTATTTAAATGCTGGCTCATTTCAAAGCAGGGCAATTTTATGCTAGGCATTCAAATTTCCATTTTTAGACATGCTTAGGACTTAAAATCCTTAAAGAAAGAGGATGTGAGAAGCCAGGCACTCAGATCACAGTGACACACTGCTTTATCCAATATTCTTGGCACTAACAAGGAATTTTACCATATTACCCATCTACTGAATCTAGGAAAACACTTACCGAGCAAGGCATTTTTAGAGGTCAGGAAGGGTATACTAGAAAATGGATGACTGATGAAGGGAATTTAAAGCCTTCCCAAGGGCAGACATTAGATTGTTATCAGCAGAAACTCATTAAAAAAAAAAAAAAAAAGATTTCAGAAATACAAGGCTCATAAAAATTTAAGCACAGCTTTATAATTCAACATAGCTGGTAAAATAATGTATGTGATTCAGAGAAATATTTGGGTGAGTGTATGTATTATACATATATACATACATCTATACGTACATATATACTGTGTATTTCTTTTCTTTTCTTTTTTTTTTTTTTTTGACTGGGGCTGGGTTTGAACCCACCACCTCCAGCATATGGGGCTGGCGCCCTACCCCTTTGAGCCACAGGTGCTGTCCTATACTGTGTATTTCTATACATATACTACATGCATACACTCACTTTATGTAAGAAGTTCTATGTAAAGTCAAATTTATTAAATAATCTTAAATCAAATCAGAGTAACTATACTTCAGGAGCTTTCTTTTAAAAACCCTGTTCTGAATTCTATAGGCAAAGAATTACCTCTCTTATTCTTTTATGTGAATCAGTATATTTATTCATCAGGCTTACTAAAATGTAGGTACAATTCTATGCTTGCAAGACATATATAAAAGCATATCTGATATAAGCATATTTCACAATAGTTAACTCAATTTTTGCACAAAAAAATTTAATGGTTCATCTTATTAACCATTTAGATTTATTTCTGAAATACTTACCAAAAACCCATAAAACAAATATAATGAGATATGAACCACTATATTCTTAAAAACAAAAAAAGAAAAGAATGAAAGGGAAAAAGGAAGATTTAGCTAGCCAGAAGCTAATTACAGATTAGAGAAAAAGCTTGTGCACTTGGAATCTGAGAAATACAACAGAAGGCTGTTTTACAATGAGTATGTCATAGAGAGGTTCAGAGCTGAGGAAGAGATGTTAATCTTTGTTTACATACAGAAGATAAGGACGTCATGCCAGAGGAGCTGCTAAGATTGGTTAAAGAGCTTGGGCTCTTCTTGTGTCTGCTGAGCTGGTAACTGCTTTCTGATGCTGTATCTGTTTCTCTGTCATCACTCTATAAAACATCATATAATATGCACTGTATTTAAATTCAGAATGAGTTTCAATCAGAATCAATGCTTAAACAAAAATAATGTCTTGGTATCCCACTGATGCATGACATTTCCCTAAGTCAAAGAATGGTACTGCTAATTGCCAGGGAATGGGATTCAGGATGGAGTGGGAGGTCTGCATTGGACCTCACCTAAGGATGGGATGGGATGGAGGCTGACTTAACTACCAAAATAACAAGATTTTTTTTTCACCTATAACATGATCCCCAAATTGCTTTACACGTACTATTGTGACCTTTTTTGTCACTCTTTTAGTATTACATATTTGTGTCACCTGTAGAACTTTATTGATATGAGAAATTGACTTTACTCAGACAATGAAAGGTCTGAGATCTGTCAAAACATGAAATGTCATGTTTCATTACTCTTATTATTAACATAGTCTTAGCTTCTCTAAAAATCAACTCTTTTACCTGAGACCCTATTAAACTAGGAAAAAGAAATGCTAATCTGACCTCTTTCAACTAAAGGTTTATATATACATGTTTGTTGCCCTAGGGAATTAAATAATATACTCTATTCACATTAGATTTAATACATTTCTAAAAATAAAAGCCATAAGATAGATACAAGTACTTATTTTAAGTATGTCCCAGGAAATATTTACCTGGGACAAGAAAGAAAAGTGGCAAATTTTATAATATTTAGATCTTAATAGTAGCTTTAAAAATGCATGATTTAGAAAGAGCTCCTTTGGGGGTTAGAGCTTATCGAGCAATTCAGTGACTCCTGGGGTTAGGGAACACCTTTACGGGGGAGGAGTTAGTTCATTGTAGCATATTCTAGGACCATGCAATTATGCATCAATATAATGGATGAAAATTGTAACGCAGATTAATGAAAGTTAAAGAAAAACAAAATTCATGACTTACATGGATAATGATTAAAAATCTCAAGGATTAAAACAAATACATACTTTTACTTCCTTATTTATTTAAATCAGATTAATATGACCTTACAAACAATTAGGTTACAATGTTTGCATTTGTAGTTGTGCCTCTCACCCAGGAGGTGTGCCATATACCCCTACCTTGTGCCTGTTAGGTGAGAGCACACCAACCCTCCTCCCCTCTCCCCAGTACATATCTTTTAAATATCTCTGTTGTCACACACTCTCTCCACATGCCTACAATTCATTCCCCCTGCATTTTAATACATCCTATACCCTTCCCAGTAACTCAGGTCATTAGGGCATCACTAGAATGATGGGACCCTGTCTTGTTGATCTGGAACAGCGTTTTTCGTGTAACTGGCATTCAAAAAATATGACTGATGATCAGCTTCAAAGGGACAGTGGACAAATGAGCAAGGCCTGATTTCATTTCCACTTCCTTTAGTACCTTGTTTAACCTCATGTACTTCATATAAAATGATACAACTGAATTCTAGCATCTCTGAAACACAAACCCAAATGATTTGAACTCTTCTGTGCAGAGCTATAAGACAGCAAGTTAAAACTGAAGGGAGGAGAAAGATTAAAAAAACAAAAACAGAGACTGACATAATTTGCTCTCATGCTCTTATAAGGCTCATTCATATGATCACCCAAGACCAACAGATCTACAAAGATATAAAACCACAGGAACTCCAGGGGACACCTACCCTTGGATTCCAGTTGATGAATAAGTTCCAAAGAATGAGTGACTCTTTCCAAAGAAAACTGTGATATGGGCTTTTAAACATATATACAAGGGCTGAAGACTTGCAGATATGGTTCACTAAAGGCTCAAGAATTAATAGAAGGGTGCCCAGGACAGTGTATATAAGTAGAGGAATATAATTTATATTAAGGTAAGTTATTGGCTTTTCTTAACATTCCATCTATGAAAAGAATGCCTGAGAATAAAGCCTTTTATTTCACCATCAGAAATCAGAACACTTATCAGGTATCACTATGTGCCATGCATTATGCTATGTGTTTTCTCTATTATCCCACAGATTCCTCATAACCTAATGTGATAGGTTCTAGGAAACCAGACTCTGTCAGTTTCTGTTCTAGGAAAGTAAAGAATTTGTCTATGATCACAGAAAAAATTAGTATCATAGCCAGGACTGGGAATGTCTGGCTCCACAGCATAAGCTTCGAAATACCTGACTGTAAGAACAGGAGATCTTGCTCTCTCCCCTCCTCTCTCTCTGTCTCTCTCGGTCTCCATCTCTCCCTCCACCTCTCTCTCTCTCTCTCTCTCTCTCTCTCTCTCTCTCTCTCTCTCTCTCTCTCTCTCTCCTCCCCCCTCTCTTTCTTCTTTTCTTTCCTCCTTGGTGCTGCTCTGCAGCATCCCTCCCTCGCCAATAAAAACCTTTAAAAAAAAATTTAAAAAAAAAGAACATGGGATCTGAATTAAGTCAAAGGATCTCAGCTAAAAACTTAAATCTACTTTTCAGTAGGTGTTGCATTTTGAAAGTTACTTAACCTTTCTGTGGCTTTTTCTTCTTTTATAAGATGGAGAAATAGTACCTACCACATATAGTTAGTGAAAGTTGGATATCAGAATAAATGTCTGGCACATACATGTGTATTATCTTATTTAATCCTTCAACAACCCTGGGAGGTAGGCTTACATGTATTATTTACATAATATATGTAAAGTTCCTGGCACCCAGTAAATACTCAAAATTTGCTGCGTCAGTGTTATTATTTTAACAAATGGTTTCAAGCTAGTCAGGCAACTTAGACTAAGTTTTCAAAATCAACTGTACTCTAAACTCCAGACTAGTAATTCGTTCATACCAACATATTTCTGCCTAGATTACCTATTTTGTACTTGCCCTATTCCAAAATTTATTCAATTTGACCTCACTGATCAAAACAAGTTACTATTTTGAGTCAAATGACATCTGCCTTGCTTTGTTCCAGGATCAACAATACTACCTCTATTGACTGAGAAGGCAAGGGTCAGTCCTGTGACCTCTTTGGTCTCTGCCACAACAGAATATAAACACACCAACCATGGCATAGCAAATCCACCTAACTGGCTCCATTTTTCTGAAGGTACAAAAGACAAACTTGCCTCATCTTGGAGAAATGCTGGAACAGACTTGCTCATCCTTTTGAGTTTGTCAGGGTAGGAAAACTGATTATCAGGCTGTGCAGGCACTGTGGAAACTAAACAGCAGCATTTCCATTTCAAAATTATTCTTACAATTGTCAGACAACATTAGGCACAAGTTGAAAACACTTTTCTTTCATCTATGAACAGATATATTTTTGTCAAAAAGTTAAGTACAGTAGCTCACATGCACAGGGTCAGGAGGTAAGCAACATGCATTTTTTATAAATCACACAGAGAACTAGCAAGGAGCTGAACCAAATACCAAATTAAAATGAAAATTTTAAAAACACTAGTTTTAACTGAACTGGAGCTGCGCTCAAATTAAAGTATATTGTCAATGTGAATTGGTTTGACTTATTTTTTTCACATTAGAGATTCAAACCACAAGGCAATTTATTGGTTCATCTCCTTGAGATATATTACTAACATGCTACAGGCTGAAAACTATTTCATCTGGACAGTAAATGTTTTTGCACACAAATCAATAATAAAAGTGCCCTAGCTATTAATATTGAGTGTCTAAGAGTAGATTTGTTTGTTTAGTGACCATGAGGATTACTTTTCTGATGGTTCTTCTCATGCATAATTATGAGATAGAATTTAAAAATCATTTTTTGAAAACAGAAATTGATACCTGTTGACTCAGAGAATTTTCAGTATACAAAAGCCAACTCAGATGGTTCAAGTTTGCATATTCTTGATACTCAACATAATAATTAACATAATGTTAATGTCTCCTTTATGATAAAATCTTTCTGATATAAAAGTATATGTGTAGGGAAAAAAATAAAGTATGCGTGGAAGGCACAATAAGGGAATAAATTCTAATCCTAATTTGCATATCTCTAGTTAAAAAACTATTTCCTTTGTCCAGAATGAATGAGTTAATGTTTTTCAAAGCAGAACAGTGCCTGGCACATAATGAGCTCTGTAGATGTATTTTCCAAATAAATAAATAGCTGAGAGAATCTTTAATTATATCATGAACATGACATAAATATATTAACTTGCCTTTATTATTAAAAAAGATATTAGGAATATAAATAAAAATCACATCATATTTCTATGTACAACTCAAAAGACCCAAATTAAGTCCTAAACATTAGCTAATTCATCTTTAGTTAAAAGAAATCTAATGGAAGATTAGATCCATTCAATCACTGAATACTGAGGTACACATACAAAATATATCTTTGTTCATGTAGTCTTAGGTTCATAAAGGTAAATGCACATCAGAATACCCTTATGTCATCTCTCTCAAAAGATCCCTATTTTAACCACTTTCTATTAAACAAGTGTGTGTGTGTGTGTGTGTGTGTGTGTGTGTACGTGTGTGTGTTGGGATGGTTTGCATCGATAGCAGTGAAAGATTAGGTCCCACAATATCATCCAATAAGGATGCAAACACTTTTTTGTTATAACATTGTTCCTTATCATTTTCAAAGTTTATTTTAAGATGGTGTTATGAGGGTCAAATTCAGTCATACCGTCTATTAAAATATAGTCAATTTTAGCCTTTATGGGCTTTTAGTTTTGATCATGTATTTGATTTTGTGGTATGCATATACTCTACAGTAGTGAAAAGGCACTAAGAGTTATCTTGGAAAATATCAGTAAAAAGAGAGAAGTTAATTTACTCAGAGTTCAGCAAATGATTCACCCATTTTCCTTGACCAATAATTAAGCCAGTTAGGAGATCATGAACAAATACACAAATTATATAGGCACGTATGTACAGATGTTGTTTTCACTCTTCAGGCTCAATTTTGAAGAAATGCCCCCCCAAAACTTAAGTATATACCAGTTCAAAAGCAACTGGAAAAGCCTGTAACACCCCTTAATGGCAGAAGTTTTATTTCTTCTGCAGCAGACAGCACATATTTATGAGGGTCAGAGCCTGGACTATCTTCTTTCCTAGGCAGTTCTTAAGAATTTGTCAAGTCATGTAACAAAGCTCAGCACCTTCGCTGAGCAAAGTTTCAGATTTCATACTGCATATCACTGACTTCTGGCATCAGCACATTGTTTCTGTATCTAATGCAGGGGTTCTCAACCTTCCTCAGGCCGTGGCCCTTTAATACAGTTCACCCTGTAGGCTGAGAACTGCTCATCTACTGGCTCCTTCATTTAGCTGCTCTCCTCACTGAGGCCTGTTAGCACAGCCAAAGACTACTGGAAAACTATTATTAAAAATACTGTGGACCTGAGGGTAGGCATGTGTATCATCTTCATAGCTCTAGTACTTAAGTTATGAAACCGAGTGAAACCAGGAAGCTAAAGCAAGAAATCCCTCCGTCTGCCTCTCTGTCCCTTTCTCTCTCTCCCTCACACACACCCCTGCATGCCTCGCTAGGTCCCATAAGCATGATTTTAAGCCATTATTTGGACAGTAGTCACAAATAAGTAGTGTAATCTTGAGAATGGAAAAGAGTAAACAAACATCTTTGCTTGGCAGTGGATAGTAATTAGTTGATGGACATGAGTTACCACAAGTGTACATTTACTTCCTATATTCAGATGTTCTTTAGACATGAATATTTACTATTAGGAGTCCAGTTTGGAAATCTCAGAGTTTAAACCCTAGACTTAATAAAATTTGCTTTTATAGATATGTAGAAAAACCTATACAACCACATTAGATCCTGTCAAAGTACAATTCTTTCTTAGGTTGAAATAAGTTATAATTGCTCACGTCTGCAACTGTGTACAGAGGCCACAAGAGATTTAATACTCAAGACCATACTGTGACCTACAAGCCAAATGAAATCAGAAGGTGCCAACTTGTGTTCAAGCAAGATGGGCAGAAAGACTGATTAAAGTACAATACTCAGCAATGACAAATATTTAAATATATAACTGTCCTACCGTAAAACCATAAATTATTCTTTCAACAGACAAAATGTTTCTAATAAAACCTTTATCATAATGAAATAGTTTTGCAAGCTGCAGTTTAGTACCAATAACAAATGCTGTGTTGTTAATGGGGTTAGTCGTTTCAGCATATTTAACAAACACTACGTAGAGCAGAACATTTAGTTATTTGTGAGAAAGATCCTGCTACTCACTTCCTGGTATGCATTCATTTGTATCTGCTTCCTGATCTGCTTTTTGATCTACTCAGGAGGGCAACATTGAGAATAAATACCATTTTAATAGAAGGATTAAAGAGACATGAAAGTAAAGCTCAAATGTCAATTTTACAACTGAGACAGGAAAATATATTTGTCCAGGTTTTCAGCTTGCTTTCATTCATTCTCCAGTGTGATTCTTTATTAGCTTCTCTAAGGTCTCCTGTTCAACTAAAAATCTAAGACCCAACAAAGGAGATATGCAGTATCTTTCCCTTAATTCACTAAATCACAGCATGGAAAATGGGAAGGAGCACTGGACCAGGAGTAATGAAGCTGAGAGTCTATTCCTTGCCCTCCCACTAACAGACTAGCAACAGAATCTTAGAAAAGTCATCTATGTTACCTTCGTTTCACAGTTTTTATCTGCAAAATAAAGTTAAAAACACCTGCCCCATCAACGTCAATGAGGTCATTGTAAATATAAAATGAGAAAGACAAAACTATTACATAAAAGTAAACAATGACCTTTGAGGACCTCTGTTGCTGCATTTACAAGCTCAAAGGGTACACATTTTTATGGTGATAGAGAAGATAAGGCAGCAAAAAAAGAAGTGTACAAAATTATACATTTGCATAAATTCTGAACTATAAAAACCACACTCATTGCCATTCCTCCCCCCACCAAGGCACTATTATCCTATCCATTTGATCTACTGACAAGCTCCAAAATCTTCTGGCTCCGTTATATTCAGAATCAATTTACCCTCAGTCTATACTTAGTTATTTATATAAGCAGAAGCAGGATTCTCTACCCTTGTTCTGGGACCCTTTGCTCTGAACTTAAAGCTTTACCAGGTGTGCCCAGAGAGATCTAAACGTTGAGATTTGAGAACCAAACACAGGAATAATTTAAGCCAGGAATCCACTCCACTTACTCACAATGAGTTCAGTAAGTCAGAATCGCAAAAATCAGCTCATAGCCATAGAAACGCAATTTCCTATTTATAGAAACCCTTGCTTCCCAAGGGTCTATGATGAGATCCTCTCAACAGTATCAGCAGCAGAAGCCTTAAGAATATAAACAGTATTAAATGTACCAAGCCAGAATCGTTTTATAACAACTTAGCCACTATTCAGCACATATAGTGGCAAATGACGTTCTTCTTTTTATCCAACAGCTGCGTCCCGGAGACTGCCCAAATCACCCCAGAACTTAATACATAGACAGACATGCAGACACATAAAGATATTTACCATCTTCAGCACTATGTACTAATTCTTCTGGCAGATTATCTACTTTTGGTTGATCTGTTCAGGAGAAATTAACAAATAGTTAACATGGCTGACCCTTGGAGAGAAAAGAACAATGAGATTGTCCCTGGAAGCCCCCGGAGTTGGAAGCAATTAGTCAAGATGCAGTGAGGGGTGCAACCAAGATGTCTTCCCCAAAATACTTTCTCTTTAGATTAGCTGCTTGAGCCTGTGCCATAGCAAGAGCTCCCATTTCAGCCCCGATGCAGCTCACATCAGCACACTGCTGCACACTGACTCCCCAGGGTTAGAGGGTTAGCTCAGAGCAAGCAATCAGCCAGCAGCAGGAAAAAGCACAGGGCTGCAACAGCCTCTCTATTCTTCTGTAAAGGGTAAGATGCTAGCCATGACTAACACCTTCCCAAACCCATGGTCATTAACAAATATTTGTGTGTGTGCATCATCGTTCATGTATGCTGCTGGGAGGCTTGCTTGGGAAGTCAACTGAAGAGACGTAACTGGGGACCAGCTGCTAAGTGGAATCTTGGCAGGCTACTGTGAGAGTGGGTATCGGTATTTGGAAGGGAGCGTGCAGGAATACCGGTCAGCTGATGGTGATTTCTTTTCTTTTTTTTTTTTTAACTCTACACATTCCTGAGTGCTTTAAAGCTGCTCCATGGAAATAGCTCCATGTTTCACAGGCAAGAGGTTTGCTAAATTGAACAACTGTTGCTGAGGTTCCCCCCACCCCACCCCACAGGGCCCATCATCAACCTCAGGAAGAATAATTGGGGCTGTCCAACAAAGGATTGGACTTGCCTTTTCTAGAAGCATTCAGGCGGCTATGGGGGGTTGGCCACCTGTTGAAGAGGCTTTAGAGGAAATTTCTGCATTGTGAAGAGGTTGAAATGGGTGACTTTCAAAGTCCCTTCCAACCCTGAGATTCCAAGATCCATGGGAGGGTTAAAACTGCATTCCAAATCCAGATTAGTGTCTTCAGATCTTTAGGAATCTCTGAATTTTAGAAATTGTTTGGTGAAGTGGCTTTTTCTTTTTTCTTTTCCTTCCTAAATTCTGACTTCTTATTCTCAATTACAGATGCATAAAAAATATTCTGAACACAACCATGGTCAATTATGATCAATCAGAGGAGTTTGGCGGTGGTTAACTTCCATTCAATTTTTCTCATGACTACCTGCAATCCCAGGGATGTATCTTATCTTAAAAACAGTAAGAACAGGCTTGGCACTGTAGCACAGTGGTTATGGCATGGGCCACATACACTGAGGCTGGTGGGTTCAAACCCAGCCCGGGTTCAAACAGACAACTGCAATAGAAAAATAGCCAGACGTTGTGGTAGGTAGGTGACTGTAGTCCCAGTTACTTGGGAGACTGAGGCAAGAGAATTGCTTAAGCCCAAGACTTTGAGATTGCTGTGAGCTATGACGCCACAGCATTCTACCTAGGGCAACAGTGAGACTCTGTCTCAAAAAAAACAAAACAAAACAGTAAGAACAAAACTCCTAGAAGTCATGATGTCCAAATCCATTTGTCTGGCACACAAGTCCCTTTATACATTATGCTTTCTGTTAGTGCTCAAGAATCCCTTCACCAATTAAAGCAGCAACCAAGGGAAACAGTGTGCTGAAGTCTTACAGGTCTTTGGGCTTATAGTTCCAGTATCCAAAAGAAATGTGTGAATAGAAAAGAAGAGATAAAAGAGAAAGGGAAGTCCTTAAAGCCAGGGATAAAGTCAACTACATGTGAAGTAAAATTCATCAGTACCCAATACCGTGTCATATGTAACATGACCCCTTCATAAATGCTCTTGAGAGTAGTCTATTAATTTTTAGTCCTGGGTCTGCTAACTAAGTTATTTCACTGCTCTGAGCTTCATTTTCCTCACCTGTAAAATGGGGATAACAATTTATCTCCCCAAGGATTACTTATGCTCGTTAAATGAAATAATACATGTAAAATTCTTAGCTGCATTTTGATGAATAATATTCAATAAATGTTAGGTATTACTACTATGTTCACTAGTACTGCTAGTTACCACAATCCTTTAAAACTCACTGCACTTGAGTAAACACTCAAACTGGGATTCTTAGATTCAAGGAAACCTAGTGTTCTAGTAACCAGATTTCATGACTGATTTTTAAAAGTTTCAGCCACCTTAAGTTCAGCCTCTTCAGCATACTTCAGAAAGGTTATTCTGATCTATTACTCCCCACGAGGGGTATCAGTGCACAGCAGCATGCAGTGAGGCCACAGCAGAGCACATGTACATTTTTAAACTTAGAGGGAGCATGAACAGTGAGGCAAACTTTATTCTCACTTGATGAATCTGATGAAATATCTTCTAGACTTTTGGAAGGCATTTTCCTAGCAGCACTCCTTTCCAAAGTTTTCAAAACAGGACTGGGCTCTTCTTCTGAACCTGTTATAAGACAAAACCGATGAACGCTGCACAATACAAAAAAAAAAAAAAAAAAAAAGCCAAAAACCTCTTAAACAAATGGACATTGAAATGGTAGGTTGAAAGTAGATATTATGCCATAAGCTTTCCTACTTTTATTTACTCAAAGCAGCACTTACTTCCCAGAAAAAAACCCCAGTACCATTAATATAGCATTAACAAATATTTGTAAGCATAAACAAAATGGAAACGAGATTACAACATTAATAAAAATGTGATCTCTTAGTTGTTTACACCTCTATTTTAGGCTCATTATTTGTTCTGTGCCAGACTTTGAATCTTTTCATTTAATATTCTAGCTTTTGAAGACAGCTGTGAAATGATTTTAAAAGCATTAAAAAAAAAAAATCTTTGAAAACCATGGAAGGCAGGACTCAGATGTTTAACATGTGTGTATAATTGAGTACACAGATGGGAAGGTTCTCCAGATCAGTGAGGATAGGCTTTCTGCGTTTCATAATATAGTAAAATTTCCAATGAAATCTTGGGAAACAACATGAGATATTCAACATTTCATTTTAGGAAGATGTTTTAAAGATGACAAATTTTATTAAACTATATGTATGTGTGTGTGTGTGTGTGTGTGTGTGTGAGAGAGAGAGAGAGAGAGAGAAGTCCTACCATTTATTAGTGCCTTTCTTTTGTAAAATGAAAGGCATTTTAGAACCAAAAGAAAAAGAGCATAACCTCAGAATAAGGTTGAATACTTTACAAAAAAAAACCTCTAGACAGTCCTTAATTTTTCTATTTTGACAACCCCTTCATAGATAAGCCCAGGCCTGAGTACCGACACTTGTCACTTCTGAGTTTTCAGTGCCTAGAACAGGGGCTGGCAATGAGCAATTCGAAAGTATTTGCTGAATCAATAAGTGATTCAATTAATGAATCAATAAATTTAAGGACCACTTCTCTAGACAATAATTTCCTGAAATGTATACTAGTTCTGTCCAGTGTTAGTAAGCTTTCCAAGCAAATGGATTCTAAGATGAATTAGATTTGGGATATTCTTTGTTCAAATTTAAAAGGCTTCTTACTGCAGATCTTCTCAAAGACTTCACATAGTAATAATGAGCATAATATCCCAGCATTTCCTAAAGTATTTTACCATGAAATGTCTTTTCATTTTCTCCTAAAGGAGCAAACTGAGGTATTGGTTGGTTAAAAGATCAGCCATAAGTCAAACGTGTGAAGTTGCTCTCCCAAATTATGGTACTCTTGTAGTTTCTTTTCCAACTTTACCCTATCCTCACTATAGTTTGTTATAAAATAAAAACGTAGGTTAAAGTATGTAAACACACCTGGATCACTTTATACCTCTTAACAGGCTTATACTTTTAAAATATCTTCTTTGGGCTCTGTTGGTGATTATTTTTTGTTAAAAATTGTTTTTTTATAGAGGGAATCAAGTTAAATCTATGTGATTATTTAATACTATTTTTTAGATAGGCTTTTTGCTGTTCAATCAGTTATACTGGCATACTATAAGCATGGCTGTTCATTAGGTGACAGTCTCTAGAGTAAGTGTAAATTTGCAAGTCCTTATCCTACTACGGGTTGGTTTACCCCAGTAACTCATGAGGCAGTTTAGTAAGTAAGTAAGTAACCCCAGCAAGTTTTATGTGCTGACTTTATTTTTGTATACTATGTCTGGTTTCAGAGAATAGTTTTGCAATTTCCAATTTTTACCAGCAACATTTGATAAAGAATCTTCAAATTGGGTAAATAGAATTAAAGGTGGGTTCTTTGGTAAGTATTCGAGAAGAGACCCTACTTACAACTACTTATAAAGGAACCTAAACCTCTCACATAAGCCATTCAGTAAAGCTTGTCTATTTTCATTAAGACTAAGGGGAGCTGGAAAATGACAAATTCTATTAAAGTACAGGAAAGGTGATCAATACCAGTTGTGGGACTTTGGTTAAAATATCCCAGCCAGAAAGCATTCTCTACCATTTCATCATTCAAATTATATAACTTCTCATTCCTATTTGTTATGGGGTTTCTGTGTCAATATGCTAAAATGTTGATTGAATAGCAAACTGAAACAAGTCCTGACAAAAGCCAGGACCCTTAATGCTAAGATTTTCATTAGCTTAGCCAAGGCTGAAACCAAAGAAATGCAGCCAGCCAGGCAGTGTCCTTAGGTAGAATCAGCTGAAGTCATCTGACCAAACTCATATGGGAAGATTCCGCAGATAATTGCAAATAACAAAAACATCATAGCACAAGAATCTGAGAGAAGGAAATCTCCAGGCTTGCACTTTGTCTCCAGTACTTCACCACCACTCTGGTAAAGTATTGCTCCTTAAATGGGAGATTTATGCCCATTTCTGTCTCTATTTCATGATCCACTTTCTTGTCACAAATCTTACTAGAGACTTCTGTGAGGACTGCCAATTAAGAAAGAGATTGTAATTATTTCCAGGAGAAAAACTGGTTTAAATGTTTTCAAGATGTTTCTAACCTCAAAAAGTTATTTGAAAAAATATTTTTGAAACCTAAAAATCCTTAGGTAGATTAATGAGAAGTTAGACTATGAAACAAGCTTTAATAGTCAAGCTGTCTCTATGTAACTCATTTATTCAATAATATAAAATATTTTTTATTAAGAAAGGTTCAGGAGAACTGAAGTGTTGAGAAGAATTTAGCACCATTTAGGGATATTAATCTCAATTGAAATAACATCATCCTTTACATCAGCATTCCATAAAGCATACTTATCATGAGTTAAAAATTTTCAGATGCTCACTGGAGGTATTTCTGCAGCTTTCCACATTAGAACAGGTGTTTCCATCTGAAAAATCAGATTCAGAGAAACCTTTTTCTTCCCCTTTCTCTTGTTTCTTATATGGTGATTCTAGAATCAATTCAATTTTACTTGTTTTTGTAGGATTTTCTTTGTTTGTCAGGAGAGAAATGGTTTGCCTATTTCTGGACAAAATAATTGCTTTGGGAGCCTCTTCAAAGCCAGGTTCCTGCAAAGCCTCTGGTCTCTCTGCAACCTCACTTTTACTGTTCCTGCCCTCTGTGGGTTGTATAGACTTAATTGTCTCAATTTCATGATCCACATAAAGTTGTGGGGTTCCAGAAATCTCAGGTCTGCATTCAGAACCACAAAGACCTACTGATAAATCAGTCACAGCTTCATCTCCGCTCAATACTTTATCACATTGGCTAACTTGAGATTCCAAACCATTACTTTTAACTTTCACTTCAGAGGAGGCTGACGTGTAAAAAGGGGGCACTGGCCCCAAGAATCTGGCCTGCTCTAACTGCGAGGGCTCCTTCCTGGGAGTTTCTTTCTTTACTGACACCTGGAGCTGATGAGGAGGAGCTTCAGATATTTCTTTAAGAAGTTTCTCAAAACCAGTATCAAAAGCACTCTCAGTTATGGATGGAGCCTCGGCCTTTTCTATGGTTTCTTTTATTTCCTCAGGATGGAATTCAGAAACAGCTTGCCTGGGCTCCTCTGTACTACCTATTAACTTTGATGGGCAAAGAGTCCCTGTGTCACTTTCATGTCTTGAGAGGGGAATTTCACTTGTTTCCTTAAGTAGTTTTTCTAAGCCAGCATTGAATTCAAGGAACTCCAATTTGGGCTGAATAATTGTTTCCCTCACAATTTCTACTACTTCCTGAGGTAGCTCTTTGCCATACTGCATAACAGTGAAACCAGATGAGCTAAGCGCCTGTTCTGCTGGAGACATTGGGGCAGCTGAATAAGATCCAACTTCATGAGTTTTATCAGGAACTACACTGAGGGAATAAAAATCCATCCTATCTGGAACTACGGTGTCCATTGCAGCCCTGGGTGGGATCACTCCCAGAGGATTTGTGGGGCTACCTGCTGCCAGTACTCCTTCAGGAAATTCTGGTTTCACTTCTCCAGGACCCCCTTCCCTCCCAGCTGGGTAACTCAATTCAGCTTCTCTCTGCAGCTTCTGTAATGCAGCATTTATATCCTTCAGTGCAGGTCTGGGTGGAAGAATGACTTTCTCTACAGTCTCTGAAATTTCCCTTTGAGAAGTCAGTGCCTTATCCTGGGGAACAAGATGAACATCCTGGGACAAAAACCTATCCTGGGGAGAGTTGGCCACATCCCCCAAAGAACCCTTTCTGTATAGATCAGAAGGCTGGTCCAATGGGTGAGAGTCTTCTGCAGCCATCTGAAGCAAGTTCTCCCTGTTTAGCTGGCACCCACCACTTTCAGCTTTCTGGGGGAGAGCTGTATTTCCCAAAGTTTCACCTCCCTCTGGAAAAGGAGCTCCTGTCTCTCTCTGATAAGCTGAAGTGTTGTGACTTTGTTCTATCTCTTTTTCAAAAAATCTCCCCTTTTTAGGCTCAGAGTCAATTCTAGTGGTAATGGGTTCCAGTTTGGTTGGTAAGGGAGAGGATGAAGTTCCAGTTGCTTCGTTAAGACTAGCACTCAAAGTGCTCTGTTTGACCTTCGGCAGAGCTACTGTCTTGTCTGCATCCTCACTGGTGATGTTCTTGGGTCCTTTGGCTTCTTCCCCAATATCAGCAAAATCTGTCTTGAGCGGCCATGTCTCATTTTCAGAAACTGGTTTTCCATTTTCAACAGAAGGTTGAATTGCTGGTGATAAAGCTTCTGAAAGAAGTTTCTGTAAGCTGTCATTAAAAGTGTCTTTGTAACTTTTAGACAAAACACTTGTTTTTACTATAGATTCTTGAATCTCTGGGTCTGAGTAAACCTTTTCTTCCTTGAACACTGGAGTAAGGACCCATTCCATATTCTTTTCCACATTTTCCTTTGATGATTCATTTCCTGGCAACTGATGAGTGGACTTTCTGGGTGGTCTCAATGGAAATGTGGTTTCATCTGGTAGCACCTGGAGCATGCACTTTGAATTTGATTTCTCCATTTCCTCTCTTGCAGTAACTTTTTTTGGGCTTGGGTATTCAAATGTGTGGGTATTTTCCCCTGATAATTTAATTTCACTGAATTCTTTGTTTTTCTGGCTACCAAAAGGCACAGAATGTTTTTGGCTTGGTGTGGCAGTATTCTTCTCACCACTATTCTTACTGTTGGGATTAGCTTCTAAGTCCCAAAACTTTCTCAGATTCTCAAACTGAGAGTGATTATAGACCTGTTCTGCACTGGACCCATCCATTCTTTCTTTTAGGGACATAACTTTAAAGTTGGCATTTGATTCACCAACTAGAGGTTTGTCTTTCTCAAAAGGAGTGGGCATTTTATTCCCAACATTTGAAGAATGTTGCAATGTTGGTAAAATGTCTTTTCTAGAATGCAAACTGTCTACCACTGGTGGTCTTTTTACAGACTCATTTGTCTTAAACTGAAACAGAGACACTTTGCCTGATTGGTCAGCTGAAGAATGGTTTGGGGGTGGATCTGATATTTGGGGCCTAGTCTTCTTAGGTTTATTTGAGGAATAAAAACTGGAAAGTGGGGGTGCTTGATCATCTTCCTCGAGGACCACTCGTTTGGCAGTGACACGATTACATTCACTCTGGCCTGTAGATAAACTGTCTACGGACATACTCTGTGGCTTCACAGGCTGACATGCTTTAGCAGAGGGTTGTTCCAAACTACCTGAAGATGTGAGTTCTTTGTGAGTTAACTTAGTAGCTTTCTCTCCTTCCCAAAAGGATATTCTGTCACTCACTCTTTTATATTTCTCCCTTTGCACTTGGTTCTTGGGAACCTCATCAGCTTCTCGTACTTGGACCACAGGCTTCTTCCAAGGGGATCCACTGCTGGCAACTCCATGTGGTGAATCAATGTTCTCTGGCTCTAAGGAAGCTTTCAGGATGTGAGTATTTCCTCCTTTGCTCTTTCTATCTGCTTTCAAGCTTGGTTCTTGGAAAACTATTAAAGAGTCAAAATTCACTTCTGAGTCTCTTCTGTTTTTGCCATAAACATGAAGCTTGGGTTCTTCTTCACCAAAACTGCCAATATTCCTGGTATTGCATGGAGCCTGGTCTTCTGCGTCCGATCTCTTGGGAGCACTGAAGAAATGGTTATTGGCGGGAGGAGATCCCCCATTTCCTATGCTTTTGGTATCTTGGCTATGGTCCTTATTTTTAGTCCTTTGAGTTGGGGCACCATAGCTTTCAAATGTTTGCAGTCCACCCAGGCCTTCCTTTGAGGTGTATTGTGGGGACAAATTCATAGATTTGGACTGGATATTCACATCGCTTTCTTGGCCATTTCCAGAAAGCAGCATGTCACTTTCTACCTGGAATGCTGAATCAGATCTCACTGGCTTCCATTCAACCTTGGTGGATGATAGGGCCTTTGTGCCCTTTTCTTTTAGATTGTCGTCATCGGTCACCAAGGCAATAGCAACCTGTGATTTGGAGCCTGTTTCTCCTTCAGGCTCTATTCCATGGGGATGTTGAAGGGATGGCTTATTGTCATGTGAATGAGCACTTCGGTTAAACCAGTCTAGGACTTTAGATATGGAATCATCAGTTGTCTTCCTTATCTCAGTGGCATATGGATCAGGGCGTGAGAATGTCTTAGCTTTTAGAGCCGGGAGAGGAGAAGGCTTACCTTGCTGATGGTCTCTAGAACTGCAACCTAGTACCTGAGATGGTTCAGGCTTAATGCAATGAGCCTGTTCACCTGCAATACAGAAATACTTTCCTAAATATGAAAAAGGCATGCTTAAAAAACTATTTTTATCCAATCATTCATATCATCTTTTTTGAAAGGCACTTTTCTATGTGCACATTTTATGCTACTAGTTGTTTATACCAGCATTTTTCAGGATTATAGTCATCTTAATCAGGGTGTCCTACCAAAGGGGCCCTATGCCAGTAATGTAAGGCAAATGTAGTATGGGACGTAGACCTAATTGGGAAATTTCCTTGAAATCCCTGGTTTAATTTAGAAATTCATGTTAATTTTGCATTCTGCTCCATGTTACATTTTAAATGTTAATTTTCTCCTACTCTCAGACCTTTGCATAAAACTGGCACTCCAGGAAAGTACACATGCTGACTTTATGACTTCACCTATCTCCGGCATACTATCATAAACCCTAGATGCAACTTATTCCCAAATTCCCAAAGAGGAACAGAGATCTAAGCAATTTCAGGAGTTAGAAAAACAGCTTTCAAGTAAGCATAAACAAGGAGTTCCTTCCACAACATTTGAATGGGACAATGAAGGTATTTGCATTCTTGGGTCTTATTACTGAAATACTAAACCAGAATCTCTGAAGATGGGGCCTAAGAATCTCCACTAACAGTTATCCTAGTGATCATTTTGCACACTGAAGTTTAACAACCATGATCACAACAGGCCCTTCCATTATGCCTCATTTCCTTTCTATCATTTGTAAGTTAGAAATTAGTTACGTAAGATAGATAAACTAAAATGAGGATTGATGGACAATGTGATCTCCACTGGTTCTCTGATTTGTACTTACCAATGGCTTGGAGGGTAGGAAGGATAAATTTTTTCTAAGCTATCAAGAAAGCAAAGAGTCTTTTCTGAGCCTTAGTTGCAGTACACATAGTTCATCAGGATCAGAGAACTCAGGCATTTCCTTATGATTCATTAGGCATTTAGTTAAGACCCTTTAGTTAAGGCTCAGATATTTCAGTCTTTCTACTCTTCCTAAAATTATGTATGTACAGGAATGGTCTTAAACATTGAGCTCAATGTTTAGGAAATTAGCTACATTTCAAATGCACTAGAGGACATGCCAATTAATAAATCTCTAATTTTAATCATCAACTATGGCTAAAAGTGAAAATAACCATGATTTTATACAATAATTGGCACATAGTGGACATTGGTTTCCTTTCTTAAATACATTCTGTACTGTTAGATATATGTCAGTAAGTGTTAAGTTCCTCTGAGAGAGCTTTCTGAATTTTGTCTTAGTCTGTTTACAGACTATTGAATGGTGATTTTAAAAATGTTTGTGATATACTGTTAGTGAAAAAAGAAGTCTAACCAATATAAACACAATTTATAAATTAATTCATGCCAAAAATTATTAGAACTCTAAATGTTAGCTAGCTGGGTGATGACATCATAAATGCGATTTTTAAAAAATTCTGTGTGCATTTTTTCTTAAATGTTTTACAGTCAAAGTTTCTAGTTTAAAAATAAGAGCAGTTATTTAAAAAGTTCAGTGCCAGGTAACAGTTTGTTTCCTTCGAGGAATTTTTTTTTTTTTCCAGTGTGATAATGAGATATTGACTGTCCTGAAGTTTAGAACTAAAGTCAAAACCTTATGATTCACATACTTCATCAGCTTTTTTTTTTTTCTAAATTTCTTTTTATGTTCCACTATTACTTTTATATATTTTTGTGATAAGCAAAGAGAAAAAAGCAGGCCATTAGCAAGTAAAAAATGTTCTGTTTATAAGCACTCTGTGAGACCAGAAGGGCTGCCAGTCAATCAAAATAGGTCTAGCTAATGTTTTCCTCCCAAATTTAACGGTCAGTTGGGATTTAAAAATCGGAAAGCACAAATAAGTAAATACAAAATTATAAAGATAGTCTGTGAAAAAGCAAATACAGTTTCAAAAACAGGAAAGACTTACCAATTTTTCTATAAATTATAATAAAGAGAAAATTATAAAAGAATTTTGTGACTTTTGAATAAACAGCTAGGTAAACATCATGCCATTATTTGTTAACATTTGGTCAACCATTAATAATTCTTTTAATGTGAAGGAAATTTTAAATTTTAATTTTTTTTCTAAGCTATCTTTTTTCTTCTAAGCTAAAATTTTAAATTTTAGATTTTAATTTTTTTCTAAGCTATCAAGAAAGCAAAGAGTCTTTTTTGAGCCTTAATTGCAGTACACATAGTTCATCTGGATCAGAGATGAACTGATCAAAGATGAACTTTCTCTTTTTTTTTTTTTTTTTTGAGACAGACTGTTACTTTGATGCCCTTGGTACAGTGCCATGGAGTTACAGCAACCTCAAACTGTTGGGCTCAAGCAATCCTCTTGCCTCAGCTTCCCAATTAGCTGGGACTACAGGCACCCACCACGACACCCAATTTTTAGAGACAGGGTCTGTCTGTTGCTCAGGCTGATCTCAAACTCATGATCTCAGGAGATTCACCTGCCTTGGCCTCCCAAAGTGCTAGGATTACAGGAATGAGCCACTGAGCCTGGCCTACTACTTTTATTTCTTAAGTAAACATCTGCTAATTTTTATTTATGTATTTATTTCTTTGAGACAGAATCTCAATTCTTTGCCCTCAGTGGAGCACTATAACATCACAGCTCACAGCAACCTCAAACTTTTGGCAATCCTCTTGCTTTAGCCTACCTGCCACAAGGCTTGGCTATTTTTAGAGTTGGGCTCTGGCTGTAGCTCAGGCTGGTCTTGAACTCCTGAGCTCAGGCAACCCACCTGCCTCGGCCTCCCAGAATGCTAGGATTACAGCCATGAGCCACCATGCCCCAGCCTTTTAAGAAAACATGGGCTAATTTTTAATTTAAAAAAAAGTCATCATATTGAAATGATTTTAAATGTCTTTAAAAAAAAAATGGATTGACCTGAAAATGGATGACATTGTAGGGCTGAGCAAAGTGACTCAGAGTTAGAGAGAGCAGTTGAGTTAAAAGCTTGAATATTGCTATATTTACTTTGTACAAAGGTTATTAAGCATTTCTTCAATTCTTACCCTCTATATACCTTGATTTAACTAAAAATTGCCATTTGTTTAAAGAATTGACAAGGTTTTTTTGTTTGTTTGTTTGTTTTTTAGGGTAAAGCATAAGAAACAGTGCTGTCCTGTTTCTTTTCCTTATTGATCATTGGGGAAACCTCCAAACCTCTACCATGCCCTTGGTAGAGTGCCCCTAATAGGTTTGGAGGTTTCCCCAATCATCAATAAGGTTGCTGTGACTCCATGGCACTCTACCAAGTTTAAGAATTCTCTAGGGGCATCTGCCTGAATTCTATCTGGAATGCCTAAAAGGCAAAATTGGGCTTGTACAGGATGGATGGCCTGGTCACTCCAAGAACACTTGGTCAGTTTTTATAAACTGGTAGTGACAACTCTCTTACCAGCAGGGCTTTTGGGCAATTCTGATTCAAGCCTTGTTAATGCTGATGAGTCGTCTTTGTGTTTGCTGCTGGTGGATGAATTCTCAATGGACTGTGGTCTTGCAGTTACAACTTCTGAATGAGAATGAAGTCCATTAATTGGAAAAGAACCCGAAGTCATTGGCTGATGTGTTTCATTTTTTGATATATTTGTGTTTGAGGCTGACTGATGAAAAGGCAAAGGCTTTCTGTACTGGGATGCCTTAGGATCATTCTGAAACTCATCCATGCCACCTGCATGTTCTTTTTCATTCTTCAATTTGTCAGATTCTAAAACACTAAATTCTCCCACTTCCCGGCCACAGACTAGCCCAGGACTCTGCAGAAGTTCATCCCTCACTGCAGAGAACCTCACATGCTTTAATGGCTCCAGCGAGTTTAGAGTAGAGTTATCTTCCAAAGAATGCTCCTTCTCAGAAATTCTCTCATGGATGGTTAGGGCAGGCAATACAATTTTGCTTTTGGGTTCCAAGTTGTGATTAAAACGAAGAATTTCTGAGTCAGTGCTACTGGAACTGGAGTTGCGCTTGAGGATCCCTCTTGGAGCCCCCCTTGTGCTCAGGGAGTCTGTCCTTTGTCTAGGGAAAGACTGGCTATCCTCGTGGTTTAAATCATTTGATTTGTAAATCATTTTCCTGGCTTTGGGGATTGGAACTTTAACTGGGGATCCATTTGAAGGCCCTGGTAAAGTCTGCTTGGACTTCTCCAACATTTGGTTTGGAGTATCTAGGAGAGGTGACTTTCCTTCTGACTCTGAAAGTTCACCTGAAAATGAAAACACATTAGGTGAGATATATCTATATATATATATTACATGGAGAGTAATGATGCAATTTAAAATGCCTATCATAAACTTAACCTATATTTAGTAAAGGTATTAATATATTAAAGACAGTAAAGTAGGTAGTAAAAGTGCAGTCCTAACATGAAAGGCTTTTAAAAATTCATGCACTGTGTTTTCACCTATATATATAAGGACTAAATGTTAAAATAATTGATCTCATGGAGAAAGAGAGTGGAATGAAGGTTACCCAAGGCTGCAGCAGCAGCAGGGGATAAACTAGGGATAAACAACAAAATGACTATAATCAACACTAAGTTACAGTATACTCAAGTATAAGCCGAGTATACTGTATACTCAAGTATAAGCCAAGTTTTTTCAGCACAAAATTTGTGCCGAAAAACCCGAACTCGGTACAAATTTTGTGCCAGAAAAACTCGGCTTATACTCGAGTATATACGGTACTTTAAAATAACTAAATGGATGGAATTGGAATGTTCTCAACACAAAGAAATGATAAATGCTTGAGGTGACAGATACCTCAGTTACCCTAGTTTGATTAGTATACACTGTATGCTTATATGAAAACATCATATGTGCCCTATAAATATATTCAACTAATATGGTAAAAATAAAAAAATTATTAAAAAACGAATCAAGAGCCAGCTATGTAAAAAAATTACATAGAGGAACACAGATTTTTAAGGTAGTGAAACTACTCTGTATAATACTACAAGGATGAATACACTGGCTATATGCCAATGTACATATTAGAGGGTACAATACCAAGAGTGAACCCTGATGTAAACTATGGGGTTTGGGTGATAATGCTGTCTCAACATAGTCCATCAATTGTGAAAAACATAGCACTCTGGTGCACAGTTGCCGGTAATGGGGGAGGTTATGCCTGTGTGGGGATAGGGCATATGTGGGGAATGACTGTATCTTTTGCTCAGTATTTCTATGAGCCCCAACTTCTCTAAAAAATAAAGCCTATTTTTAAAATGCTTTCATGAACTTCACTGCTTAGTATATTTTAAGATTACTGTGCTTTACATGCTTTGTGATATGTTACACTCAAATAGAAAGCTTTTAAAAAAAGAATAAAATAAAAATTTCTCAAAATTGTCTTAATGAAAAATATAGAAGTCATTTAAAAAATTCAGGTATTGAAATCAGAAAAGGGAACTCAATTTTTAAAAATGAAAATTCCAATATCTAAAACAAAAAATTTGATTTTTCAAAAAGTTAAACACAAATAGCATGTTCCGGTGATTTTTTTCTTTAAAATACTTTATGCAATATAAAATGTGCACAATGTGCAATATAAAATGTCCATCAGTTGGCCTGTTTTAATATACACTGTTCAGTTGTTAATTTTCTAGCCCTTGACCAATCTTTTAATGTTTATGGGATCTTCTCAGAGTTGCTTTCAATGAGATTGAATTGTCCAGTTTTTCATCTTGATGGTATGTAAGAATGGTAAAATCCCATACATGCAGACTTACATCAGTTAAGCCACAAACTGGATCAAATGCTTCTGGACAACTGAACTGATAATTGCAGATTAGAGTATCATAACATTGTCAAGAGGCCTTTTCTTCTTGAGGCAACCTCTTTTAAACAGAAATGTGCCAACACATGGTAGGCATCCAATTAATATTGATAAGTGAAAGACTGACCCTGGCAAGAAAATTTTCTCATTCACTGATGAGGGAATCCAAGGAATGGAAGTCACATAACAAGCTCCAATATTAGAATGCATGAACTTCCAGTTTCAAGAAGAAACCAATAAGCATAGTAGACAAAAAAGTCTTTAGGACTTTTCACTTTCTCTTGGAAGTTATTTTAGTAAAAGGAACTCTGAGAATTTCCCTTAGTCCACAGATAACAAGCTAAAACTATCTTCATAAAAATAATATTTACCCTCTTTTGAAGTCTGAAATAAGCCAGCTCTTCCATTTTTTGACAGTTCATTTATGGTTTGTTGCAACGAGTGATCTTCTGGCAACTTGGAACTATTAAACGGATTATTCCTTTGCTGGGAAAAAAATATTATTGATTAAACTTATTTTAAATGTCATATGGCAATTTGGTGTTAGCAAATGCTTATTATCTCCAATTTGGTAGTTTTAGCCAGTAAACTCTGACACTTTTGAAAAATAGTCATTATGATTAATCTGGTTAGCACAGAATTACCACATATGCTAAATAAAATTGTAAAAATATACTCGAAGCCAGAGTACAACAAAGTTAGATCATAAACAAGCATTTAAATCAAAATCCTGGGCTCAGCACCTGTAGCTCTATGGTTAGGGCGCCAACCACATACACCAGGGCTGGCAGGTTCAAACCTGGACCGGGCCTGCTAAACAACAGTAACAATTACAACAAAGAAATAGCCGGGGGTTGTGGTGGGTGCCTGTAGTCCCACTACACAGAAGCTTGAGGCAAGAGAATCACTTGAGCCCAAGAGTTTGCTGTGCGCTGTGACACCACGGCACTCTACTGAGGGCGACATAGTGAGACTCTGTCCCTCCCCCCCCCAAAAAAAAAAAAAATTAAAATAAATAAATAAATAAATAAAAATCCTGAGTAAGAAAATGTGGCTGTAGATAGACCAAAGATCTGGTCAAGGTCAAAGCAAACTTGGGTATCTCATCAGGTCACATTTTTCTACTACACCAGACTCTCATTGTGCTAGATTACACCTGTATGGAATATAATTGTAATTGATTAACACTTTAGGTATCTTAAGATTCTTCATTGCCATTATTATGCTTATCAAGTCTGATGACAAAAAGAGTACAGATTAATAGAGATTTTTATTAAGACTTAATATCAACGTTTACTGTTTACAGTTTCATAAATTGGCAACTCCCTCCCAGAAGCAGACCTCTCTCCGAGATTTAGGAAACTGTACATACAAATAAGGACTGACATGGAACTAACAAGCAAAATTCCATATGCTTAAAAGAAGCAGTACCCAATAGTTTCAGACTTTTTACTATCTAGAGTAGCAGTTCTCAACCTGTGGGTCGCGACCCCTTTGTAACAATGAAAATACATCATGGCATTAGGAAGGTTGAGAACCACTGCTCTAGGGCAAAAAATCTAGGTAGCATGGTATTCATCAACTTTTTCACCATAAGAGTGACTTCCTACACTAAATGGAAAAAATTATCAACATTTTGCACCAAAAAGAATACCAAAAAATTATCTTTATTTTGTGATGCTTTTGATAAAATGAGAAAAATAGTTTTCTTGCCAAAAATGAGATTTTTTTTTTTAAAGTCTGGGCTCAATCTACCTTAGCTGGAGACATAGCTGGTTTCCTTGTGTTTTCCTGGGACATACCAATCACAGTAGAAGCTGGATTTACCACAGTGGAACTGCAAAAGAAACAATTTAGAGAATAAAACAACACCCTTTGAGGAAGCATATATCATGCCTCTGAAGCTGAAAGCTGTTAAGGCAGGCTAGAAGAGGAACTTGGCTTAAAGGAAGGAGGATTCTATAAGAAAAATTCGTATCCTGGGAATAGGACAGCCCCAGGGTGGAGTAAGGCAAGTGTGAACAGAGAAAAGTTGAGTTGAGCAAGCCCCCTCCTCCCTCCTGAATATCTAGTCCCTCCGCTATTGAGTAAAGAAGGGCAAGAGAGGGTCACTGAGGGCCTGGACGGGGGAGGGGGGGGGACAACCTGCTCAGACTTCCTTCTTCAGTGGCATCGCTCAGGCCTAGGCGGTGAAGTCACTTTTGACTGAAACCACTGTACCCTGTTAAACACCACCAGTTCATAGTGGCATCACAGAGTTCACAGCTTAGAAAATATCTGAGGAGGCGCTGGCTTTCCCCCACATAACAAAGGAACCAAAGCGCTGGGGAGGGGACCAATTTGCCACAGGGCCATAGAACCTTGCCCAAGATTATCACTAAAATAATGAGCTAGAATCCTGCAGCTAGAATCCTTCATTTTCTTTCCTAGCCTTAGCCTTTTCCTGGAACTAACTTTGTACATAAGTAGCAACTGAAGTTACTGGTATTTTGGATTAGGAATATGCTCCCTGCCTGGCACTATTTGTTATCGTGTGGTCAGATCTTCATATGTAGATCCATTATTTTTCATAAGAGAAGGTGGTCTCTTTACAGGCAGATCCTGTATGTTTTGTTTCTTAGTCTTCTTCCTCTCAGAGGGAGTAGAAAGTGTCCTGAATATGAGAGATACTCAATATATTCCAAATGATGAGATTTTTAAACTGTGAAGCAAATTCCACATCCTGTGCTCTGTAACTATTCTTCCCTTAGGCGCTCTTCAAAATGAACCTGATACTAGAAACAGCACTCAGACAAAATTAGTTTACTTTACGAAGAAGATTATTAAAATATTAGACAATGGTTTGGCATTAGGATTCCCCTCCTAAATATGTCTGCATTTTAATACAAGTCTTGGAAGCCTTAACTAAAATGAATAAATATTTTTAGGTACTGTGTAAGGGCCCCTGGGGGAGGAGGCAGGACTTAACAGCAGTCTTAAAATCACACCACACAGGCAGCTGGAAACCCCATCTGCCTTCTATATGCAGCCATGAAGTGCTCCCACATACATGCAGTAACTTTAAAGTTTTTAAACCTTTACCAGCTATTCTTTTAAAAACAGTTAAAAATAACAGTAGTTATACCTTCTTCTGTGGTATTTTTTAGTTTAAATAGTAATAGATTATAGAAACAGAAGCAAATTCTGCAAGTGATATTTTTCACATGTTTTTTGCTGTTGTGATCTGTCCCTTTGGACTGGGAGTTCCTGGGAGGCTCATGCTGCATCTCATCCCCAGCACCCAGCACTGCACTGGCATGTGTTGACACTCCATGAAGCTTGAACAAATAAACAAATGAAGAAATGGCTCCGGGATGGAGTGAGGGGAGCAAATTAGAAAATACGGAATGCTGAGCCCTTCAAGTGGGTATTTTTTAAGTAAAATATTAATTGTGAGCATACATAGTCCTCCAGCGCTGCCTCAGTTCATCTACAGATTTGTCCAACACGAATTCCCATCCAAGTAGAGGCATTTTGATGTCATGGTAAAATTATTCCTACTACAACTGATTTAAATAAACCCAAGATCTTATAGGATTAAAGCAGATTCTTTTTTCAGCTGAGTATAAATGGTTTTGCAGGCCAGGTATCCAAGAAATCAAATCATCACATTACTGAATTTGCTATCAATCCTAGAAAAAAAAAAATCAAATGCATTGTCCCATAGATTAGCTCATCTCTACCCCGCCTGTGAGAGTAAGTGAGATACTTTACACTGATCTCATTACTGGAGCCAGGAGCTAATCCAGCTGGAAGAGGAAGATAGTTATACACAAAAGCCTTCAAGGAAAAAGAGCGTCAGTGGAAAAAATTATTCTGGAGCTAAAGATCTGGTTTAAATTGATTGGTTGCTATTCCACAGAGGGTAAGGAGGAGACTAGTGTCAGAAGGCAATAACGCTCAAAGACTAGCAGTTTGGGTTCATCACCCTGACTTACAAAATGGTGTTTTAATTAAAAAACAAAGTTACATGGGGATGCATAGTTTTTGTTTTGAAGGAATTTGCTAAATATTAACAACAGATCAGAAAAAAGCATGCCCAGGAAAAAAATTATATATACATACATACACACACACACACACACACACACACACACATGACCTGACATTATTCCTTGGGGAGGCATAGTTTTGCTTGCAAGGAAACTCATCATTTCTTTGCCACTTCATAGGTAAGTACCTAGAAGAAAATCTGCCAATGCCATGGAATAAAATACCAGAGTGAAGGGTTTTATCCTATTCTCCTGAACTCATTTTGGAGATGTTTTCTAGAGATATTTTTGATTAATGGGCATCACAGACTTCTGCAGCAACCAAGCCCCCTCCTACTTCCATTTCCTCTAGTTCCCCATCTTAAATGCTCCTCTCCCATAGCTATGCAAATTTGAGAGAGCCCTCACATTCTCTTCCATCTTTCTATAATCACAAGTGCTCATGCTGATACATCTGAAATGAGAGAGCCTTAGTAAAACAAAACAAAGCAATAATATCTGGATGCTATCAATCTATTCTTACCTTATAATTTTATTTTTTCTCCCTTCTCCTTTTTTTAACTTACCTCTTAGAGTCCAGGCTACTTCATTTAATCCTTCATTTATTCACTCGTTTACCTATTAATCCCCTTGCCATTTCTTCTTTATTTAGTAATTCATTATCTCAGCCACTATTTTCAGTCATACATTCACTCAGTCTCTCGTGCTTCATCTACTCTTCATTCATTTATTCCACAAACTATACATGTCAGGCACTAAGTTCTAGGAACAAAGGAGTGAACAAAACAAAATATGGCAATGAACAAAACGTCCTTTTCCTCATGGATCTGGGGGAAGAGGACAATAAACAGATACAAAAATAAATAAAAAAAATATATAATTTCAGGTAGTGATAATGTGATGAAGAATAGTAAGAGAGAGTAACAGCCTTTGTTCATTCCTTCCATAAATACTTACCAAGTATCTACTATGTGCTAAACACATTGTTAGATGTTTGGGACATGGTGGTAAGCAAGACCCAGGTCCTCACCCCTGAGAAAGCAATGCAGTGATACAGCCCTCAAAATTTGGATACTTAAAAGTTCCTTGGGTAATTCTGTCTATCGGCCACAGTTGAGATCATCTCATTAAGTAGCCCACATCATCTGTATCAATTATTAACTATCTCTGTGTGCTCTACAGGCCTCTCAAATCTGTTCTAATCTTATCTCTACAACTGTCATGTTTCCTCATCTCTATTTTCTCAGTTCTCACAACCTTTCACTTAAATTTCTTCTCTCATATCCTAATTTAACTAACTCTCACTTTCCACACAGTTGCTAGGATGATATCTCAAAAAAGTAAAGTTGATTAAAAAGTCATTTGATGGGACCACACTTGTGGTGCATTTTACAAGGGTACGTGTTAAATCTACTAAGTGTAGAATATAAATGTCTTAACACAATAGCTAAGAAAATGAGGTGAAGGCTATGTTAACCAGTTTAATGAAAGTATTTCAAATTGTATATAAAACCAGCACATTGCCAGGAAGGCTATGTTAACCAGTGTGATGAAAATATGTCAAATGGTATATAAAACCAGTGTATGGTGCCCCATGATCACATTGTACCCCATAATTGCATTAATGTACACAGCTATGATTTACAGTAATAAAAATAAACAAGTCATTTGGTGGCTCTTTGTGACTTAGAGGAAAAAGTCTTAGCCTCTTGGCCAACATTCACATTCGAAGTTCTTCACAATCTGATTCCAGCCTCTTCTTTGGCATAATTGCTCACCACTCACACAGCATTATCTGCCACACCAGACAACTTCCAGGTCTCCTGTGCCTGTACATGCCAAGCCCTAAAGATCTCCACCTTATCTCCTCTGCCTCTACTGTCTTCTCCCCATGTCTACCTAACATGATCCTTCTCATCCTTTAAGAGTTGTGCAAATATGACTATTTCTAACAGCTTCCCTAACAATCCCTCCCTCTACCCTATAGTCAGTATTGATGAAGCTGTGCTCCCACAGCTTATCACATAGTTTGCAATTTATAATCATACCCATTAGCCTCTTCTCCAAATAATGGGTTCCTCAAAGATATCTTGCGCATCTCTGAATTCCTAAGTAACATCTTATATGGAATAAATACTCAATAACGTTGGCTGACTGAACAAATGAAGAATTAGTAACCCTATTAGAATGGTTTATTCAACTGGATGCTAGCAAGACATTACATCAATGTTTTCAGTGAATTGCAAATAAAGGTTATTTAAATATTTAATTTCCTATTCTAAAAGCAAATCTAGGCAACCTATAGAAAATGGTTGTATCTTCACCTACATACCTATTTCTCTCTTCATTTGTCTTATTGTAATATCCTCATCTTGCTATACGTTAGATCAGTGGTTCTCAACCTATAGGTCGCGACCCCCTTGTAACACTGAAAATACATCATGGCATTAGGAAGGTTGAGAACCATTGCACTAGATGATAAAGACCACTTGAGCTGTATGTTAGGACGGCACAAACATGTTTGGACTCATGTTTCAGTAAGGTGTTCATTAAGAGCAGGAAAGAAGGTTAACATTTCCTTCCATATAGGCTTACATTATTTTAAAAGTCAAGTACCCTTTAGGGTGGAATACATGTTAGGATCCCTTCAAAGGAAAAAGAAATGCTCAGGCTACTGAGGCAGGTGGGATGCAGAAACGTGTGGGAAGAGGCTCCAGAATGGGGAAAGAAGTGGGAAGCTTGGAAAGCACTTGAGTAACTATCATTTGTTCAGAGGTCTTGGATGGCCTGTGTGTGGTCACAGAACCAAGACCATCCAAGCTACCTGAGGTACTGGTCCTTAGAGAGGAAGAAAATAGAGAAAAATGAAAAGGTCAGTCCATTTCCAGGCTTCTTCAGTCTAAAGAAACACCAGTAACAGGGATATCTAAGGCTTGGTCAGTAGAAAAACTACTACACTGTCAGTGTTACCTAGAACACTTTTCCTACTTCCCCCTCAAGTAACAAGAGAGGGACTTCTCATCGCATAACAGGCCTCCTTGTATAGTCAGGACACATCACACCTCATTTATGGGCAGGGTCCTAACCTCCACGGGGAGATATTCTCACATTTTTATTCTGTATTCCCCATCTTGGTTCAGTCATGTCCTGTGGATTACTTGTATGTGTTCAACAATTATTGGATGGAGTGGGGCTATCAGTGTGTGCTATCAGTGCATGGTTCCTGAACCAGTGTCAGTCCATGAAATGTTGGACTGGTTCACAAAAGTACAGAAATTGAGAGTATGTGTTGAGAACCATATACAGAAATTTTCTGAGATTCCAGCACATTAGAGGACTTATATTTTTAATGCCATTGTTTCCTATATTTCATTTTTCTAGTATTCATTTTTATCATATTTTATAAAAGATATAAATCTATAATGATTAAAAATAAAAATATGAAAGAAAACAAGATCGGTCCTTCACTATAAATAGTTCATGAAGTGCTAGTCCAGCCAGTACTGCCCCGATAGAAGTCAATAACTAGAATTAGAACTGCGAGCATTCGAATTTTCTCTTTGCCACTCCAGAGGGAAACTTACTTTCCTCTTCTCTGCTCATAAACCATTCTCTGCTTCCCTTTGCTACAGGTGCAAACAAATACGAGTTCAGAAAAAATTCAGGTGGCTTCCAATGCTCAACTACATGGTGAGTGCCCAAAGCATTTTAATTCTTCATGGGTATGATCCCACAGAATTCTGTCCACACAAGAAAGAAGATTTTTACAGCAGAACTTATTAGAAAAAGGTCCTCAGAAACTGTAGTAGTCAGTCACCGTTGCCTCACACTCCCTGAGTACTGGCTAAGAAAATATTGACAGGTATTGAATCATTCTACTGAAGTTCACTTAGTCTGAAAGTATAGGCCTCAAAATACACTTAACACTTAACACACCCAGTTTACAAAGGTTAAAATATAGGTGAGAAACACTGCAGGAACCTGATACCAAGTAAAGTAGTAGTTTCTGACATGGAAAGAAGGAAGTAAAAAACAGCCCCTCCTATTATGATTACCACCCATGCCACGTATTGCATGCTTGGCCTTCAATAAGAAAGCATGCAAGATATATCTAACATCTTTATTCTTGCCTTCTCGAGCACACTTTATCCATGAAATAATAACATAATTATAATGCCACCTGGAAATGGCCATTTTTTTTTCTTCTGAGAGGTGCCAAATGATCCTCATAACTCTCTTATTTAATCTTACAACATCTTGGTGAGGCAATTCTGTTCTGATTTACAGATGAGACCAGAAAGCCTTGCCTGAGGTCACTCACACAAGGAACGGAGAAAACAGTGGAGATGCAAATCATGACTGCTGCATTATTAGCCTCAAATAGAGAAAGAATGAGAGAAAACCCACTAGCCCCATGGCCATGATGGAAGATGAGTCTGGCTATGAGAGCAGTGGCTCCTCTGTTGCTCAGGCTTTTTGAGATGAAATGAGTTAATGGAAGGAGGATGGGAAGTCTGACCCATATAAAACTGGGCAATGAGCTACTTGTCTCTGAAAAATCTCCTTTCCCATTCTGCAGCACTTGCTCCCTCTCCACTCAGCTGGTCAGTGGCTCCCTAATCTCTACCATCCCAGCTCTTAAGAGCTATTCTCAGCCCCTCAGTCCCTTGGAGGTCAATCTAATCCAGGTGTTCTTTCCCCTGTGGTTTCTAATATCTTAGGTATCACCTTTCTTAATGAAAGAAAGATCTTCATTCTATTAGAGGGACTGCAGGCAGCTGGTGGATAGGGAGTGACCAAGGGGAAGGGAGTAGAGTGTTCCTCACACTCTTTCCTGAGCTTCCTAAAATATCTGTGTGTAAGCAAGAGCTCATGCTCCCATTTCTTGAGCACTTACTATGTGCTTTGGGCTATATTTAGAATTCTACATTTGCTAGCTAATTAAGTGCTCAATGACTCTACTAGCAAGCTATTGTTATTTCCATTTTAATGCTGAGGAAGTAAAGGGCCAAGAAGTAAGTCAATACTACTACCAGGTCACACTATCAATTAGTGACCACTGTTGAGGTGTTTTAATCTCTACCTAACATGGCCTTTATAGATAATAGATAGAACATTACAGTCTTGTAGGGGAAACAGTACAGCCTATAATCCATGGGAAACAAAATGATCCCCTCTCCAACTGGGAAATGGATAAATAATGGGTATGCTCATAGAATTAGGATTCCATTATCCACGTGATATAACGCTACTCACATTTAACTTTGAAATACCTATTGGTACCCGTGTTATACACCCTTTACCTTTCAAGCACATCGGAAATATTCCTGTTCCCCAGGTGCCTCAGCCTTGGGTCCTGACTCAATAATTGTCCCATCAGCAAATTCATTGACTTCTGGCCTCCTCGGAGTTAGAGATTCTGAATAGAACTGTCTTCACTGAGGAGCAAGAAATAAAATGCAACTGCCCCTCCCACCAAAGGGTAACAACTACACCTTCAAGGAACAGAAACCAGCAGATTCGTAAATGCCTAAAAGAAAATCATTATGGTTTAAAAGGTTTGTGGTAGTGTTCACAGAGGTAAGATATACTGGGTATATCTTAGGAAGGATGCACAGAATACATTTTGATTGGTCAGATAATAACATGTAAGGAAAACACCAATAAAATTAACACTGAAATACCAAGGACAAACTGTATCCTTAAGAGGCATTTATTGCATTTGCCAGGTATCTTACATAACTTATCACTCATTTTCATCATAGACTTGGGTATATATAGCATGTATATAGTCTATGTTCAGAACATAGACTCAGAAAGGTTAAATGACTCACCCATGGTCAAATGGCTAATACATGGCAGATTCAGAATTTGAGTCCTTGTCTGTCTAGTTTTGAGGCTGAGGCTATTACAATGTGATCATGATACATTGCTTCTCTGAAATGACTTATTCCCCTATACTCATTTTACAGTACCTCTTCATTTTACTCTACGAGTAGATTTGTACTTCTTAGCACAAATTAAAACAAAACAAAACAAACTACTGTTACTAGTGTTAGAAGAAATCACCACTTAACATTTTCATTTTGATTCAAATTCAGATTTATTTAGTAGAAATTCTGGAAGCTGGGGAATTTGTACCAGTCTGGCATTTGTACTCACAGCCCATCACTGTGCCTATACAGCACACCAAGCCATGAAACCAACATGCAGCACCTGGCCCTGCAAGCTCTGTCTTACCTCAAGCTTGCTGGTGCTGCATCTTCTTCCGGCTCCTCTGCAACGCCAGCTAGCTCTGCGAGAAGGGAAGCATCTTTGTTGACATTATTCACCCAGCTTTCCTTCTCCATGTTTGCTCTGTCCTTACTCTGCTCAGCTGAAACAGGAAATGATAAAGACAGGAGGGTTATCTTTCGTCTCTGTGACCTACAACTCTCTTATCAGTTCTTATCACTGAGGGCTCAAACCTGAACCTCAGGCCTTCCCAGTGCCAAGGTAATCACTGAGTCTAAGGACCTGGGATTAGACTTACCTCTGTGAAACGAGTCAGTAGATTCCCATGATATTAGCTTCTTTCCAAGTAGTCTCTTGAGAGCAGGGGTGACTCTAGAGACCACTAAAGCTGAATTCTGACTGCCTCTAGGCTAATCTGATTTGAACTGCCGTCAGGACCAAATGTGCTAGGGTATGCTCAGAGCAGGGAGTCCTCAGTGGCACAGACACACCAGCACTACTAAGCATTTAATGAACTATTACAATGTGCCAAACACAAAGCTTGGCTTTAAGACACAAAGGGAGCAGATGATTCTAGTCTAGAATGTCCCTCTCCACTGCCACTGCCTCTTCCTCCTAGTTTCTATACATCTAAATCATAAATACTTCTCACTCCCAGCTATACGTCTGATCCTCCATAAAACCTCTGTGCTTCTACTTCAGAAAATAAACTCTTGTGCCTCTGAACACTAACTCTTTCTTTATCTGAACTTCTCTGACAATATCAACTGAATGATCACTATCAGGCACTATGCCAGTCCCTTGCATGCATTAATCTATGAGGTGGGAGCGATTTCCAAGTTTACAGATTTGGAAATTGAGGATCAAAGAGTTCAAGAAACTTGCCTCAGGCCACATAGCCAGTAAGTGACAAGAATACTTTCATTAATGTTTTTTTTTTGTTTGTTTGTTTGTTTGTTTTTTATTAAATCATAGCTATGTACATTGTTATGATCATGGGGCATCATACACTAGTTTCACAGACCGGTTGACACATTTATATCACACTGGTTAACATAGCCTTCCTGGCAATTTCACAGTTATTGTGTTGAGACATTT
>CAUYPK010054149.1:0-48933 GCA_963574355.1 Loris lydekkerianus | reverse complement strand
CCTAGCATTGTGGTGAGTGCCTGTAGTCCCAGCTACTCAGGAGGCTGAGGCAGAAGAATTGCTTAAGCCTAAGAGTTTGAGGTTGCTGTGAGCTGTGACACTACAGCACTCTACTGAGGGTGACATAGTGAGACTCTGTCTCAAAAAAAAAAAAAAAAGAAAATTGGGAAAAAAATAACAATACAAGAATAAAAGATAATACAAGTAAAAAAATACAGTACAGTAATGATTTATAATGCATTTTACATTGTATTAGGTATTATCAGTAATCTAGAGACGATTTAAAGTATATAAGAAAATGTATGTAGGTAGGTACATGCAAATCCTATACCATTAATATCAGGGACCTGAACATGTGCAGATTTTGGTATCTGATAATGAGGGATAATAAGTAAAATTTAACTCATCTCAAACAATGTTAAGTATTTGAGGTATCGCCTATGTTCATTGTCTCAGTTTAACCTTTCCATAATGAATATGTGTTTTGAGAAACACTGTAGTCTGAATGTCTCCCCAAATTTAACTCTATCTCCATTTTAGTGTTCTTAACCCATTTATGCTGGAGGTTGAAATTTTTGAATTTTTTGCATGACTTTTTGACAGGCTCCCAGCACACCAGTATCTGCAGCCGTGATTAACTTTGTGCACTATGTGATAAATCAGGAGGCAGACGTGTATGAAAAATCAGACCTTGGTGATGACCTTGAGCAGTAGGATATAAATAACTCTTATGTCACTACAGTTCCAATCATGGAAAGTAAGGCAAAAGAGGTTAAGGGGTGAGGCCGTTGGGGAGGTAATTAGGTCCTGCGAGCTTTGCCCTCATGAATGGAGTAGTGTGGGAAGGAACTAGTTTAGGGCCCTTAGCCCTTTTCCGGTGTGTGAGAACCCAGTGTTAGCTGCTCTGCCATGTGAAGACTGGGCGAGAAAGCCCTCATCAGACACCAAGGGCCTGCACTTTTATCCTGGACTTTCAGCCTCCAGAACTATGAGAAATTTCTATTGTTTAAAAATTACCCAGTCAGTGGCATTTTGTTTTATTAGCAAAACATGTCTGCCGCTAAAGACTGAGATGATATATATATTTCAAAACATTGTATTATGCATGATAAATATATATACTTTTATTTGTCAATTAAAACAACAAATTAGTAAATGAGAGATAACTACTGTTTATAATAAATGGTCTAAAAATTTGAGTTTCTACTAAAGCAGAGGAAAAATCTCTTTTCTTCACTCACCCTAAGGTTATGGTAGAGGCTTCTACGACAAAAAACAATGTATAAAAAATTATTTAATATAAATTTTATATGACACAAGAACCTTTATAAGGAAATGAGGACCCAAAGAGTTAAATTTGTGTGTGTTTTGTTTTATTTTGTTTTGCTTTTGAGACAGAGTCTCACTCTGTTGCTCAGGCCAGAGTGCCATTGCAACAACCTACCTCACAGCAACCTGAAACTCCTGCTTCAGCCTCCTGAGTAGCTGGGACTATAGGTGAGCACCATCACATTGGGCTCATTTTTTTTTTTATTTTTAGTAGAGTCGGGTCTCACTCTTGTTCAGGCTGATCTTGAATTTCTAAGCTCAAACAATCCTCTCGCCTGGGCCTTCTGGAGTGCTAGGATCACAGGCATGAGCCACTGGCCTAGATTTGTGTATTTTTATGCTGGGTTTGATGAAATATGGACAGTTGTGGATAAATGTGATTAGAAAAAGTGTGTGATCTAGTGGTAATGAACTGAAAGAAACTTACCGAGGCTTATTTATTCATATTCTTCTCTGTGACCTGTATCTTCAGAGATCAGGATCCCCCCTTTCTCTGAGGATCGGGAAGGCACCTCTCATATGAGGGTCTTCTGACCGGTTTCCCGGTAAGGTCAGAAAATCCCTTCTAGGTTTTATGACCTGTTTTGGAGGAGAAGAACATGGAGAAGGTGAAATGACCTCCCTGCTTTTCCCTGTTTCTCAGATTCCAAGTTCCATGTATGTGGCTGGTATGTCCTGAACCCCTTCATTACCGCAGCTGTTTCAGAAGCTCTTTTTTTCTAAGCTCCGGTCATTTGTAGAATGTTACTATTTACTTGACTCTAATGCTTAAATCTGGAATTTCTTATGTGATGCCAACTAAAGAAGAAAATTTAGAAGATTATATGTGTGTGTTTAACAAAATATATGTATTTTTCTTCAGAGAGTAAAACTTCTGAATCAACTTGAAGTAGTCTTTTTGAATTATTATCAAGCCATGTTGTTGTTTCAGCTAGTGGAGGGAGGGTAGGATTGGGAAGTACTGAACTTAAATGACCTTTTCTTAGTGACTCTTAAGGAATTACGAAGAGTATCTTTCACTGTGCCGTTTAAAAGTATTTTTGTTTATCTTTTTATGAGTATACTGTTTCAAAGGGTTTTGCTAGATTATTATATAACCCTATTTTTTCAGTGTCTGCTTGAATGCTTTTAACTATTAAGTTTCTAAATCTTTTCATTGTTTTTTCCTCAAACTCTTGGACTGTATGTGAATAAGCTCTTGTCAGTGGCATTTTAAAATATGTTTATACCCTTCAGATAGACTAGATTTGTAAATATGTGGGTATTCTGGATAGTGGAGTAGATTTTTTTTCCCCTCTGCACTTGGAAGTGCATTTCTGATGACTTTTTTCATTAAGTCACAGAGTGTACAAGAAGTGATTAAAATCTTTGACAGAATAATCCTGTCCCTTCCTTAACACCTGGTCAAATACCATAAACCATTGTAGGAAGAAGAAGGCAGTGGGAATCAGTGGAAAGAGAACAGTGTAAGAAACTCTTAACACTTACCTTCCTGCTTCATTTTAGCAAGTATTTTTATTGAATGTCTGCTGTGTACCAGGAGTCAAACAGGTACAGAGGTTAATAAGCTATACTGCTTGCCTGGGAGGTGCTCCAGGTAAATGAGATAACACAGGTAAAATGTTTAGAAGAGGGTGTGGGATATAGCAAACGTTGAGTGAGCATTGGTGGTTGTTATCATTAGTTGGACCCAAATCGTTAAGACTGAAAGAGAGATGACTGGACAATGACTGCTCCACGTGGCCTGTGGACAGACAGGGTTAGGGCAGACTTTAAATAGGGCACGTACACATTTCAGTGAATGTTGAAGGTGAGTTCCTGGGAGTTTGCTAGGAAGGCACAAGAGGAGGGCATTCTGGGCAGAGGTGATCAAAAGTGCAGTGCCAGTGTGTTGAGGTAATGGCGATAAGCTGTGTGCCTAGTGCCTGGTGAGTTTAGGGTGGGCAGGGTGGCAGCTAAGGCTAGAGGTTCAGATAAAAAACTGCTCAGTGTTCAGGTACAAAACTGCTCAGTGGGGGCCTTTTGTGTGTGTGTGTGAGACAGAGTCTTACCCTGTCATCTTGTGTAGAGTGTCAACCTCAAACTCTTGGGCTCAAGGGATCCTTTTGCCTCAACCTCCCAAGTAGCTGGGGCGACAGGCACCTGCCACAACACCTGGGTAATTTTTAGAGTTGGAGTCTTGCTCTTGCTCAGGCAGGTCTCAAACTCATGAGCTCAAAGAATCCACCCACCTCGGCCTCCCAGAATGCTAGGATTACAGGTGTCAGCCTAGAGTGCAAGTGAAGGCCCAGCAGGTGATGAGCACAACTGATGGGTTTTTGAGAAGGGGATTAACTTGACAGGCTTGCAATGAGAAAGATCATTCTGGTTGCATACGGATGGGACACGGGCTGAAATGGGGCCAAGGAGCCAGGTAGGAAGCTGTAGGAGTAATCCAGGTGACAGACTGTGAGGACAAGGCACTGGCTTGACAGCAGAGAGAAAGGGGAATGGGATTGAGAGAGATTTAGGAGAAAGGATTAGAATTTACATTTTCAGTGGGGTGATATGACCCCCAAGGGTGAATTGAGTTGGGAATAGCTAGGAGAGGGTATGTACAAATATCTCAGATATTACAGTGATTCGTAGCCTTCCAAAGAGTCAGAGTACGAAAACAGACATGTAGACCTGTGGTGTTGAAATTTCACAGGAGCAGGTGCAGTTTGGGGAAAAAAAAAAATCTAAAAAGTTTTCTTAGGGAAGCAGTAATGAGGAAAAGGTTGAGAAGCACTGGATTAGAAGGATTTATTGCCAGGTTGAAAACAAGAGTTGGGGAAAAAGGATGATTCTGGGATGACGTGCAGACTTCTGCTTTGGGTAGCTATGCAAGTTCACTGGAATGGGGAGGGTACACAGTGTGTGTGTGGGGGTGGATTTGGTGGGTTGGTAAATGGGTTATGCTTGTGGAATTTAAGGTAATGGTGACTCACGTTTATTGAGCACTTAATGTGAGGTAGTCCCTTTATGTGCTATGCATTATTAACAGTATAGGGTGTCGATACTATTTGATACTATTATTGTTCCATTTCTTAGATGAGGAAACTGAGCCCACGGCCATTTCATTATGTGAAAATACTCTGTAAGCATTTGGAGATACGGCTCTAAGCTTAAGAAGTCCTCAGCTTAGAGACGTATGAAGCTTTCTATCTGCTGCATTAGGTCTGGTGGGTTATTTGGGGGAGTTTTTCCTCCTACATTTTAATTGCTTTATATGTGAAAAAGAGATTTCTTTTGCTTATCTCCAGTGGTAGTTAAGATTAAATGGGAAGCTATGTCAAGGAATCTTTGAAAACATCAAGTGCTGTGTAAATGTAGGTCATATTTTTAACTTACCTGGCACCCAACGAGTAAATCAATAAATGTGATTTTTCTTGCTTTTCTTTCCCTTCTCTGTTGACAGAAGCTCCCAGAGCATGTGAAGGACAAAATAAGAGGCTCGCACTCTGTGATTTTTGTTGCGACTGCCTGGAAGTCACCTGACTCTCCCCTCTTTGCAGTTGCCGAGGCTGACTCAGGCAGCTTTCGTCTGCTTGGGTTTTCACGAATGTCCTTCTCCCACCTGGACGTCGTGATGTGCTCGCTGCTCAAGCTGTGGCAGTTGGGTTCTGCCCTTTGCATCAGGGACCTTTGTGCCCATGTGTGCTTTTCGGGTGGCTGCTTGCCCTGCTGGTGGCATTTGACACTGGGGGCAGCTGTCATGTTCGGTCTTGCTTCTGCCTCCTCCTGCGTCATGTTGTTCTTTTGCTTCTCAGCTGGTTCTTTCTCTGATTGTCTCGTAAATGCTTACCCTCTCCTGAGCTTTGTGAAATGGTTCTTACATTCTCTCTGGTACCATTCCCCCTGGGCAGAGCCCACCAGCACCCACGGCTTGGTTATTGCCTCAGGGTGGTTTCTTAGTCTCTGTCTCCAGCCCGTCCTCTCTACCTTAATTCCATACGGCGAAAATAGAATTTCCCTTATCTCACATCAAACTTCTTCCTTCTCAGTGATACTTATTTTCTTTTTTGGTTTCTATTCTGTATATTCTCCAGTGAGTATATAATTACTTAATCAGAAGAAAGTTGTTCTTTTTTTTTTTTTTTTGAGACAGAGCCTTAAGCTGTCTCCCTGAGTAGAGTGCCGTGGCATCACAGCTCACAGCAGCCTCCAACTCCCGGGCTCAAGCGATTCTCCTGCCTCCGCCTCCCAAGTAGCTGGGACTACAGGTGCCTGCCACAACGCCCGGCTATTTTTTGGTTGCAGCCGTCATTGTTGTTTGGCGGGCCGGGCTGGATTCGAACCCATCAGCTCAGGTGTATGTGGCTGGCGCCTTAGCCACTTGAGCCACTGGCGTCAAGACGAAAATTGTTTTTTACTGTTTTTAAAGCGTTTATCCTAGACATCTCTTTTCTCAAAGCTTTGCACAAACCTTCATAACTGGTTGAGAAACTCTTCTGGGTTTCTAAAGTATGAGGGGCATATTTCTGGTTTGGCACATACACACCATGTTAGAATTTTGTCGCCAAGTAGACTATGAGTTTGTTTAGGGCCAAAACTTGGTTTTTCATCTGCATAAACCTAGAACCTAGCACACTGCTGTGTACCTGGTAGGGCCAACACATGTGGGCTAAGTGAGTTAATCTGTTTTTTTTTGCTCCCCTCATGTTCTTCTCAACCTGTAAGCACCTTCACTATTTATATTAATTTTCCAGGTGGCCATAACAAAATACCTCAGAGAAAGTGGCTTAAAAAATAGAAATTTAGGGCGGTGCCTTTGGCTCAAAGGAGTAGGGTGCCAGCCCCATATACCGGAGGTTGCAGGTTCAAACCCAGCTCCAGCCAAAAAAAATAGAAATTAATTTTCTCATAGTTCTGGAGACTGGCGTCTATGATAGGGTGTTGGTAAGGTTGGTTTCTTCTGAGCCTGTTGCTGGGGCTCGCAGACTGCTGTCCTCTTACTATGCTGTGTCTCATGACTTTCCCTCTGTGCGTGGGCCTCTCTGGGGTCCCTCCGTGGGAGCTAATCTCTTATAAGGACACTGGTCAGATTGGGTTAGGCTGTCCTAATAGCTTCACTTGAGACTGATCACTACTTTAAACTCTCCCTCCAAATAATCACATTCTGTGGTTCTAGGTGTTAGGGCTTCAGCATATGAATTTTGGGGAGACACAATTGAGCCCTGACACTATTATTATTGTTTTTAAAATTCATTTTATTGGCTTGGTGCCCATAGCTCAGTGAATAGGGCACCAGCCACATGCACTGAGGCTGGTGGGTTCGAGCCCAGCCCGGGCCTGCTAAACAATGACAACTACAACCAAAAAATAGCTGGGTGTTGTGGCAGGCACCTGTAGTCCCAGCTACTTGGGAGGTTGAGGCAAGAGAATCACTTAAGCCCAAGAGTTTGAGGTTGCTATGAGCTGTGACTCCACGGAACTCTACCAAGGGCAACATATTGAGACTCTGTCTCCAAAAAAAGAAAAAATAATAATAATTAAAAAAATAAATAAATAAAATAAAATTCATCTTATTTTTCCGATTTTCCTGGATCGCCAGCAGATATAACTCTTTAGTGCTTGACCCTTCATGAAACTGATTCTTTGACATTCCTTAGTGGCTGCTAGTCAATGTTAGCCGAATGAATTAGCCATTCATTTTATCAGACTTAAGACAGAGTATGTTCTGATCTCCATCCAATGCAACTTCTAACTTGTCCATCTGGTTATGAATTCATTTTATCAGCATTATTAGTAACTTCTTAAATGATGAGATTTCACATGGGAGCATGCCCCTTTCCTCTTTAATTGCTGACATTTTCAGTCTTGGAGGTACAAGTTAGGTATAGGAGTGTGTATGGTGGTCAGAACCCTTGCAGCCCTTGTCTGCCCAGGTCCAGATAATTTTTTTAAACAAGGGAAATTCCAAGATTGAGGGCCAAGGGAGGGGAAGGGAGGAGGGAAGTCAGGGTGGAGGGAGGGTAATGAGTGGGGCCACACCTACGGTGCATCTTAGAACGGGTACAGGCGAAACCTACTAAATGCAGAATACAAATGTCTACATACAATAACTAAAAAAATGCCATGAAGGCTACGTTGAACAGTTTGATGAGACTATTTCAAATTGTATATGAAACCAGCACATTGTACCCCTTGATTGCACAAATGTACACAGCTATGATTTAACAATAAAAAAAAAAAAAGAAAGAAATTTGAAGCTTTCGTTGTTTGGCCTCTTTGACTGATATTCCCAGGAACACCCCAAATCACCTGCTCTAAGTAAGACACAGCGTTCCACAGACTTCTAACGCTAGAATTACGCTTGCCGGCTAACAGACCAATTTTGTGCATGGTTCTTAAATTATAGGCGTCATCATTAATGCACATTTTTTGTGACGTTCAGCTTTCTTACATTTTAATCTGCACCCATTCCCTGGACCAGTTTTTAGTTCCAAGCTGACTTCCTTTTCTCCCCTTTATTCCCCACAGATATTGGAGAGACTTGGCTTCCTCTTGCTTTTTTTGGCCCCCAACCTTTTTTGGCTTGGATTTCTTGTCCCTCACACGGTAGTTTTCTAATTTCTTATGGGTAGCCCTTCTTCTTTCAGCACATTTTACCTTCACCTTCTCCTCCTTTCCACTCTCCTCCCCAAACAGCCCTCTCCTCTTGGCGACAAGCTCAACAGCTTCTGAGCCAGTTTTAATTTCAGTTCAGTGCGTTGCCTTTGGTGTAGAGCAGAGGTTTACAGACCATGGCCCATGGGCCACATCTGGTCCATGAGCTCAGAAAAGTTTTACATATTCAAATGGTTGAGAAAGAAAAGAAGGAGGTTTCATGATATCTGAAAAGCACATGAAATTCAAATCGCAGTGTCTATAAATAAAGTTTTATTAGAACATAGCCATGTTTCTTTGTTGACACGTTGTCTCCGGCCGCTTTCTCACTGCACTGACAGAGTTGAGTAGTTGCAGTAGAGACCCATGGTCCATAAGACCTAAAATATTTACTCTCTGGCCCTTTATAGAAAAAGCCTACCCACCTCTGGTATATAGAGTGAACAAGGCCAGAAAAAAACTTGGTCTTTTTCCAAAAGAGCTTTGGGTTTTTCTTATGACCGGAATCAGCTTTGTTTACCTTTTTTTTCTTGGTGCCCAACCGAGTGCTGGATTAAAGCTCTTGCTTGGTTCTAAAATTGTTTTCCTGTGAAAGTATGTCATTATCTTTGCTTTTTCTTTTGTGAGTTAAATTTTGCCAGAAGAGATTTGTCATACCAGGACCATTGAACCTTTTCTTTTATTTCTAAAATTGTACAAAAGAATTAGGTAAACCAAACAGATAAAACTCCTTTGTACTCTGCACATTCACACGAGGATTTAATTTCAGCTTATCCTGTGTACTTACTCATGGTTTAGTCTCAAGAGTTCTAAGTATTGAGGCGATGAGATAAATGTTAGCATTTGAGTACTAACCACAAAAAGAGTTAAGCACGGTTTGCAGTCATGAAGCATTAGCCTTTTGTTCCTGTCCATTAGGTATTTTATGTATTTTTGCCAATCCCCCATCTTGTCTGTGTTTTCACCTCCTTTGAAGGAAATCATTTGTCATTTAGACTCAAAACCTCCTGACAGGCAGTGCCAAGAAAGGGTAGGAATTTTTTCCCAGTCTATGAGATAGCCATTGTACTATTTCTGTCTGTTATTCTGAAGTATAGCTGTATTAGGTTCCTTGATCCCCTAAGGAGTTTGTTAACATTTTAAGTGCTCATAGAGTGCTGTGAGCATTAAAAAGCATCAAGAGGATTACGTCAGAAATAGAAGTTAGAGCCCTTGTTCTGCAAGGAGTTTATAGTCTGTCTGGCAAGAGAGGGGTAATGTGTGTGAGTCTCTGCACATTTAACAGCAGCCTACAAAGAAATACCAGTGAACGGAGTCCACCAAAGCATGAAGCGTGAAGGAGCTGGGAGAGGGCAATGTAGGGAGCCCTTCTAGGGTGAATTTGGGTTTTAGGGAAGGTGGAGTCTTAGACTGCCAGGGAAGAAGCTGGTCCAGACAGGAGGTGCTTCCTCCCCGACATCTTGTCAGGATGCCTTGCTGGCATGTTAAGCTCAGCATGTTGCAAACAGAATGAATTTTTCTCCCTAAATCCACTTCTCCCTCCTGCCTTCAGTATTTCCATCCATGTCATTATTGCTTTCTGGGTTGCGCACCTGCCTCTTTAGGCTCTTGGTACTTTTCCATACTACTTTGTAAGTGGTCTGCCTGTACAGAGAAGCCTGCAGAGCCAGAGTTTTGCTCATGTCACTGCGGTTCCCTCCTGCAGCAGCCTATGTTATTCTCTGGAGGCTCATCCTTAGTGCATCAGCCAGAGTTAACTTCTTTCAGTTGTTTTTAGATGTGCTTTGCTGTGGAGTTTTAGTTGTCGTTTGACTTGGAGTCTTTGCTTGTAGTACGAATGCTCTTATTTCCGTTTTTGCTGTGTTAACTCCAGCTCCTCCTTTGAGGTTGTGTGACTTTTTTCCGGGAAGCTCACCCACACCTCCTGTATTGGATCAAGTCCTTTCGTTTTATTCTTCTGAGCATCTTATGCTTCATATCTGGCGTGTTTCTTACAGGTTGTAACTTTGAGAGGGCAGAGACTTTAGTGCTATCAGATTGTTTTTTCTTAAAGATATTCTTACTGTCTACAAAATCAGTTTCAGACATTTTCACATTTAGGGAACTTCAGAAATATGACCCCAGCCTAGATTTGGCAACATGTAACAGAATAACCAAATAATAGGGATTTTTAACAAGGTAGGAGGGATATGTTCTTCCCCCTCCTTTTCCTACTTCTTCCTCATTTGTTCCTCCAGGATTACTGAGTTACTTGGTGGCTCGCCTTCCAAGTCACAGGAGATGTCCAGGCTTGCCAGGATGAGTTATGATATTGGTGGCTGTTGTAGTAAGTATGATGTTTAATCCTCTATATTCTTTCTCCCTCCCTCTCTCTTCCCCTTCCCTGTCTCCTCTCTTCCTTTCTCTCTCTCTCACATGTCTATAGGATTCCCAGAATCCAGGGCTGCTGTGACTGCTCCAGTTATCAGAGGCCAAGGCCCCTTCTGTCTGCTCCAGTTATCAGAGGCCAGGGCCCCTTCTGTCTTTGTGGCCCATCATCCTTGACACATGACTTCCATTCTGAAGATGGCCTCATGGTCCTACTTGGCTGCTGGAGCCCCAGCCATCTTGTCCCTTGTGGAAGCAGTGCTAGCAGAGTAGAAGGGAGAGTCATAGAAATGACAATGAAAAAGAAGCTAAAGTGAGAAGGAGATTGGCCACATTATCCCCAGGGAGAGCAGACTTTTGATCAAATGCAGTTCTGTGGCTTTCTGGAAAAAATAGAGTCTTTAGGAGGCCACAACTTTTTATCTCTTTGAAGATTCCAATTTCCTGAGATTATGGTTCAATTAGTGAGTATAGCATTCCCTATTTTTGGAAAAAGTGGCAATTATGGAGATCTGGGCTTATCTTTGGAAGAAGAGAGAGGAGCCATTAGCTTCCTCCTGCTGACATAACTGCATTCCTGTCTCGTCAACGTGCACTTGCTGAGCTCTTTCCTTGGCTGTCTTCCTTTCTCCGTCAACGTGCACTTGCTGAGCTCTTTCCTTGGCTGTCTTCCTTTCTCCAGTCCTCTTCTTCCTTCCTGTCTTTGCTTCTCAAACTCTTATCCATTCTTCAGGGCTGAATTCCCGTCTTTTCCCAGAAGACCTTTCCACATTCTCCTTAACTAGGAATATTTTTTCTTCTTTGCTCTTCCAGAGACTTTTGTGATGATCTTTCTCCGTCTTCTGTCACGGTTACTTGTGAGTGTATCTACCTCTTCTCTTCCTCCCTCTCACCATTGGTTGCCAACCCCTCGAGTTAAGTCATGTCTTGTTCACATCTGCCACAGCTCTCACAGAGCTCTTAAAAAGTAGATTCTTGAGTGAGTGGTTTCTGTGAGGGAAGAAGAGCAAAGAGACTGGCCCTACATTTTAAAAAAGAGACAGAGACAGGTGAGAGGGAGGGGGTGAGCTGAGGGATGACCTTAATGTCTAGACGTTGGAGTTGGGATTGCTAGGGTAGGGAAGCAGGCCTCTAGTAGAAGGGAACTAACTGCCCGGGGAGGAGAAGATTGCCCCTCCAGCCCCCATCTTACAGGGCAGGGATTTCCAACCAGTGTGCTGGGAGAGCATCTTAGATGTGCCATGAAAAATTTTAAAGACCACTAATTAAATTATTTTTGTAAGTATTTTAAAGCACAGTAAATATATATTTTTTTAACTTTTTTTTTTTTATCAACATCATTTAAGTGTTTGGGGAGGTTTAATTATAGGTTCAAATGCACTGTGAGATAGATACAAACGGTTGAACAGCATCGTTCAGGGTGTTGACTTCCCTCACTGCCCCACAGCCACCAGATTTCCCCAGATCTTAGTTGACATAGAGACTTTCATTCTGTTTCTCACCTGAGTTGGCTTCAGGTTGGTACTGCTGCCAGCACTGATGGGGATAGGCTATGGGAGGAACTGTGGATCCCATATCCAGGAGGCATCTGCATGTGACTGTGCATGATATTATGCTCCACGCTGCAGTTCCCTGGTGGAAGGGGAGCAGCTCAGCCTGCTTCCCAGCTCCTTTCCTAGGTCTTCTTGGGTCTGGGCTTGGGGCCCTGATCACATTGTCTCACCACCCTCGATCTATACCTCTATTCCTCCTGCTACCCCAAACCCCCACAAAAACAACTCTTCAGAGAAGTGCACAGGTACTGGGGCCATCCTGCAAATGGGGATGCAGCTGACTGCCTCTTAGCAATATTAGCAATATTGACAGTTCTCTGCAGGTTCTTGAGCCCAGTGGCCTTGGTTAAATTGGACAAAATCAAAATCACCTTTTCGGGAACTTCTCTCCTGATTCATTTTACAAATGGTTTAAATCATTTATGTTGTTTTTTTCAATCCACTCAGGAAATGAAAGCATAGCCATTTTAATTGTCATGGAACAGCATTTCACACCTAATATAGACTCCCAGAGCCAGCCAAATGCAGATTTTGGCTTCCAGATCGCTGACTGCATGCTGACTGTGTTCTTGAGTGTGGGAGAAAGGAGATCTAGCCAAAGACTCTGATTACCTTCTAAAAGGACACCACGGCAGTGTCTCTTTAAACACCAAAGAAAACAGGTGCCAATTAGGTGTCATCTTTTCAGAGGTCCTTTTAACTTAAAGAACATTTGAATAAAAATTATGTCATAAGTCAAAAGAACTATAGATCAGTTATCAGGCTCAAATTTGGCAGTCTCCTTTGATTTTGTGAACTTAGGCAAGTTTTTTTTTTTAAATAAATTTTTACTTTGAAATAATTAAGAAAATAAGTTGAAAAAATAGTACTGAGTGTTCCCAGGTGCCCTTCACTAAGCTTTCCCCAGTGATAATATCTTACATGACCATCTACATTGTCAAAACCAGGAAATTGACATTGGTACAATACTATTAATTCAAGAACAGGGCTTTTTGGAATAACTTGTGTATATGTGTGTTTGTGTGTGTGTGAGTGAGAGAGATTTCTAATGTTCATTTATCTTCAAATTGTTTGAAGCCTTTGTATGAATTATTAATAATAGCAACACTGGAAATGATTTAATCTGAAAATCTCAATTTGATACTCTTAACTTCTGGATTAGGAAGTAGAAAGTCGAGTTCTAATTCCAGCTCTTCAAGTAGCCAGGTAACCTTCTTTGGTTAAGTCATTTACATGCCTGGTACATCATGTTCTCATCTCTGAACTGAGCGAGTGATACAGAACACTCACCTGATTGCCCTGTGCCCTTCCTTTAAGCTCCTTATGTGTACGGTATTTGGAACGGCACCCCCATTTACCTGGTGGTTCTGGCCCCAGACCTAGGAATCATTGTTGCTTCCTTCTCTGCTGCACCTACCCACCTTTCCCCTGTCTATTCCTTTAGCAGGTAGTTCCCCAAATCTGTCTGCTGTCCCCATCCTTTGCCTGGAATACTGCAATTACTCCACATGTATTCTCCTGTGATCTATTTTCCACACAGTGATCAGAGCCATCTTTTAAAAATATAAATTAGACTAATGTTTTTCCTTTTCTTAAAACCCTCCTCTGAGGGAGTCACACTGCATTGAGAATAAAATTGGAGTTCCTCACCCGGCCCCAGGGGATCATTGTGACCTGGAAGCTCCTGCTCGTTTCTCCTCCCTTCTCACTGGTCCCAGCCACACAGGCCTCCTCATCTCTGCAGTTGGTTGAGTCACTGCCCACCCTGTGGCCTTTGATATGCCTGTTTCCTCTGTCTAGGGTGTCCTGCTCCTACTTTTTGCTCTAATTAATGGCCCTTTCTGCTAATTTAGGGTCAGGCCTCTTTGGTGAGGCCTGCCTAATCAGTCTAAATTAGCCACTTCCCAAATCATTTGATATCACATCATCCTGTTTTATTTCCCGTGCAGCATTTAGCACTATCTGGAATTCTCCCTTGCCCTTGACTGGACTTGTTCCCTAGACTGCGAGTGCAGGGCTGCCGTAAGAGACTGTAAGTGCCGGGCTGCCTTAACGGCCTGGCTTATCCTGCATCCCCAGACTCCAGGACAGGGCCTATCCCATCAGTAATCATTTGTTGAACCAATGCATTAATAGATCAGGTAATCACAGCAGTTCTTGAAATTGAAAAAATAAATTACATAATTAGATGAAATAATTCCATTTTTAAAATTATTAAATTTTTTCCATGTTTGAGACTCTGAAGGGAAGTTTGTGATTAAATTTCCACATATTGTAAGTTTCCTTTTGCACAGCTGTGTTTTAATGATAGTTTTTATTTTTTATTTATTTATTTATTTTTTATTTTTTGCAAGGCAGGACCTTTTCAGACAGGGAAAGTCAGTCCTCCATGCCCTGGTGCCAGTCTCCTGTCTGCCTGAGCACGTTAGACAGACCACCTTCATGCTTTTGAAGACAAGGTCAATGTGAAATACATTCATCTCCCTGTCAGCAATGCTTTTCCATCAGAGATCATTGACCAGGGTTGGACTTCTTTGGTCCTATAGAAGGTGCGAGAAGCTTAGTGTCATGTGGTGAGACATTTAGCCAAACTTGCTTTCATTATTAACCTGAGTGTCTTCCATGTCTTCTGAATTTAACACGTCAGTAACAGCTGCCGGAGCTGGGAGAGATGGAGCTGCTAATGTTGTCACTTAAACAAAAAGCACATGATCTGTGTCTGGGCTTCGTTTCTTAAATTCTTGTTGAACTTTTATTTTATTGTCGGAGCCACACAAACCAAAATGCCACTGTGTTTACTTTTGATGGCATTACCCGCATTTTGGAAATGTGAGGCAGTGTAGGAATATAAATTTGTGTGTTATGTACGTCTTAAAACATGGGTTGCTCTGAGTTAATGATTTATTGCTGCTGAAAGAATGGCTTGTATATGAAGGAAATGGTTAGTTTTTCCTTAAACATTCTCATCAGAGTTTAATACACTTTTTTCTTCTTTAATTAAATTCTGGAGTTCTCTTTTAAAAAATACATGTACCCAGAGAGCCTCCAATGATACAAGTGTTGACATTTGGGGTTTTCTTTTTGGTTATGGTTTTATTGTTGTTGCTAATGAATTATTTTTCAGGTAATTATGTACTTAGGAAGTTAGAAGATGATATTTTTCCTTAAAAGCAGTGTACCATTTTCACTTTATTATGCCCTTAGCTTTTAGGGTGTTTCCTTGAGTTATTATTTTCTTCTGTTGATTTTTTAAAATGTTGTACCAGTGGCAAGGGTAAATTCATATTAGAATAAATGTGAGTGATGGAATATGATTAGACACACTTTAATAGGACAGTTAATGTGAAAAATTAATGCTCTAAAAACATTTACTGCCAAAATTTGTTCCTTTTTGTGTTACCCTCACTCTTCTCCTCCAGTCCGCTTAATGGTTCTGTATTTTTATTTTTATTTTTTTGGCTGGGGCTGGGATTGAACCCGCCACCTTTGGCATGTGGGGCTGGTGCCCTACTCCTTTGAGCCACAGGCACCGCCTGTTCTGTATTTTTTTGAAAAGTCAGATGTGACTTGAAGAAGGCAGTGGGGAAAGAGAGGAGGTGGGATATGAAATGAGCTTGCTGTTTTCTGTTTTCCCAGAAGCCTCTCGTTGGCAGGACTGGAGAAGTGATATTTACACTGCTGGGGTAGAATTGCCTGCCCATTTCAGCGTATTTTTGTTTTCATAATATAACTTCTTTGTACACGGTATGTTCTAAAGGAAAGGACTACTTGCAGTTAAGTGTTTCCTATTCTGGTACCATTTGACTAAGGATAATTTCAGAAATTTCTAGCATTGTATGCAATCATTGTTTAGTAGGTGGATCTTTTTTATCTTAATTTCTCTTGTAAGTCCCACCCATGTTTTTAAGTAGTATAATAAATTATTTTCTTGCCTGCAGGGTGACTGAGTGAAAAAAGTTTGTGTGATTTGGTCACTGGCCTAATTCTGTGACCTGCAACGATCTAAATGGATACTGTGGCTTTTGTTTTGGATAAAACTCAGGTGACTGTTGTTGGCCTGAAAGTCTATTCGTGTGATTGATTCAAGGTACTCTTTCAGAGCACCTAATCTGTCTACTTTATGTCCCATGAATCATATCTCTGGGCAGAGCAGTCACTGGACATTGGGAAAACCTTGGTCTGTGTGTGCTTGTCATTTTTATAAATAATTGGAAGGGACACTTTGAGGCACTCTTGTGAGTTCTGGACCAGTAGCAATGTTGCGTGATGATTCTTTTTCTTTTTTCTGAGGCATAAAGAACTTACTTGAAAACTTGGTGTATTAAAACAACCATTTTATTTTGCTTAGTGTTAGTGTTCTGTGGGTTAGGAATTCAGGAAAGGCTCATGTGGGCAGTTTGTCTCTGACCCACATGGTATCAGCCGAGGCATGTGGAGCTGGAGTATCCACTTCTGAGATGCTTTCTTCACTTAGCTATCTGGTAGTTGAAGTAGGGTGGCTTCACTTAGCTATCTGGTACCTGAACTGGGGTGGTGCTGGCTCTGGCCTGGGGGGTGGCTGGAGCTAGCTGGGGCTGTTGACCCAGGCACTGACACATGGTCTGTCTGCGTGGCTGAGATTTCCCAAGGCATGGGAGCTGGGTTTCCTGATGGGTGGAAGCCTCAAGGCTCAAGGCCTCTTATGACATAGCCTCCTAAATCCCCAAACACCAATTCTCCTACATGTTATCAGTTAAGTAAGTCACAGAGACCAACCCAGACTCAAAGAGGGAGGGAATTATCCTCCACCTTCCATTGAGAGAAAAAGAAAAGAGTTGGAGGCCACCATTAATGGCTGGTGATGGGATCACAGTAGAATAGCATTTATTTACTAGCAATGAAACTAACATTTCCTGAGGTTCTAGTGGTGTAAAGTGCAAGTAATAGTGTAAAGTGTAAAAATAGTGTAAATAGTGCACTAATAAATGGTTCCATGTAGAAAGACCTCATTCCAAGTGGCACAGCCTTTGTTTAAACAAAAACTCTTTTGGAATTCATCCTAGTCATTTGATAGTTGGAAACTCTAGAAGTGGCATGACTATAATCTCAAAATATCTAGAAAGATGTCAGTCCTCTGAGTCATTGTGTAAACTAGTTTGTCAGGAGAGTTCGAAGAAATCATAGATCTGACAGCGATGACGGACTCTACGAGATTGCATCGTCATTATCACCTTCCTAAAAGATTTACTGAGCATCTCTTAGGTGCCAGGTCCTGGGAACAGAGAGGAGCATATGACTGATTCTTGCCTGTGAGACACAGTTGAGGAAATAGAACTGATAAATAAGAGATAAGTAGAAACCCATAGAATACAGACTGGCAAATAAAAGCCGAGGTGATAGGAACACAAGAAGTGATTGATACAGGTTGTTGGGGCTTGGTTAGGGGCTGTGAAAGGCTGTAAAGAGACAGATTTTTATTAGACTGAAGAGATAAAATCCAGAGTGTTGACATTACCTACAAGTCTCTCTGGGATCTGAATCCCTGCTGCTTCTCTGATTCTCCTCACTACCTCTGTTTTCCTTACTCCCTGGCCTTCTTCCTTATTATAAGACATTTCAAGATCTTTGCATTTGTTCTTTTCTCTGCCTGGAATGCTCTTTCCCCAGCTGTTTCCCGTGGTTTATTTTCTCACATACCTCAGGTCTCTGGTCAGCTGTGCCCTCTTCCAACCTTTTCTGATCTCCTCTCCCTCAGCACTGTTTATCTCTGGAAAGGCAGCGACATTGTCTACCTTGTTCATTATTGCATTTTGAGCACCCAGAATGGCACCTGATATGAAGCTGGTGCCCATTAAAATATGGTTATATGTATGAATGAATAAATGAATGATGTATGAATGAATAAATGAATGCAGAACCTCAATACAGAGTAACCATTCAGTTGCTGTAACAAAATACTGTCAACTGGGTAGCTTATAAACAATCAAAACTTGTTTCCCACAGTTAAGAGACTGGGAAGTTCAAGATCAAGGCACCAGTAGATCAGATGTCTGGTGAGGGCCCATTCCTGGTTCATAGACAGCACCTGCTTTGTGTCTTCACCTGGTAGAAGAGGCTTCTTTTATAACGGCACTAATTCCATTATCGGGGCTTTGCCCTCATGACCTACTCACCTCCCAGAGGCCTTGCCACCTAATATTCTCACACTGGTGATTAAGTGTCAACATATGAAGTTTATAGGGATATAAATATTTAGACCATAGTTCAGGGGTAGGATTTAGCAGAGTGGGGACAGATGACACTGCTGGATACCTGCAAGGTGGAGTGAAAGAGAAGCAAAAAGGTATACGATGTATTCATAGATTATCTGATTCAACTCCCTGGTCTCAGGGGTCCTCGTTTTGCAACTTTGAGTCCTTGAAACCATTTTGCGTGTGATAAGCATTGTAGTGGGGCTTGTATAGGAGTTGATTCATTTTAACCATCCTGAATGGTGGCAGTTATTGGAGAACTTGCCATTCATGGAAAATCTTCTGTACTATACCATTTCTTTGTCTTTGTTCCTATTTGTATTTCTATCTGGAATATCCTGGATTTTGTCTTAATCTATTAAAATTTCACATGAATGTTCCAAAACTTAGTGACTTAAAACAACAATTTATTATTTCTCACAGTTTTGTTGTGTTGGCCAGATTCAGTTGAGTGGTTCTTCTGTTCCATGTAGTGTCAGCGAGCATCTCCACTAAAGCAGATGTTTTCATTTTCAGAGCTTGGTTGGTACTGTAATGTCCAAGAATGCTCTACTTTCAAGTCTTCTGTTGGCGATAGCCCCTTCGTTCTCTTCCATTAATGCCTAATTTCCTTTGGTATCTAGACCAGACTCCCTGTAGCATGGTGGCTGGGTTCTGAGTGCTAGAAAATGGACTTCTCTTGACGCCTAGGCCTGGAACTGGTACAGCATCACTTTCACCACATTTTCTTGGTCAAAGTGAGTCACAGAGCAGCCCAAATTCAAAGGGAGGGGTATTAACACCACTTCTTTTTTTTTTTTTTTTGCGACAAGAGTCTCACTATGGCGCCCGCTCCAGAGTGCTGTGGTGTCACAGCTCCCAGCAACCTCAAACTCTTGGGCTTAAGCGATTCTCTTGCCTCAGCCTCCCAAGAAGCTGGGACTACAGGTGCCCACCACAACTCCCGGCTGTTTTTTTGTTGTAGTTGTCATGGTTGCTTAGCAGGCCCCAGCCGAGTTTGAACCTGCCAGCCCCAGTGTATGTGGCTGGTGCCCTAACCACAGAGCTATGGGCGCCGGGTTGTAAACACCACTTGTTATGGGATAGGTGACATACACATGCAGGGATGAGAGGAATGATCAGTGGTGATATTTGCAGACAATGCTTTCATATTCATTAGTATTATCTTTTCAATGAGAAGTAGGTATTACTAGTAAAGTCTCAAGCCTTTGAGTATTATTTGAACTCTTTGGTTTTGAATTATTGTTTATAAGAGAAAACGGCTGTGAATCAGCTAAAGATGATTGTATTGCCTTTATTTTGATGATGCTACCCTTTTCTTCTGCTTTGGGATTTATGTTGTGTTGTGTGTGTATTTCGGGTTTAGGACAGGTTTAAGCCAAAGGAATCTCAAGGGGGGTCCTCGAGTCTTCTCTGTTCTCACTGTAAACTAGAGCAGGTGACTCCAAGAGGAGAACAAGCAAACACAGGGGAAAAAAGGAAAAAGGAAGGGCCAAGAAGCCAAAAGGAAACCAGCCTGTTGCTGTGGGCTGATAGGGGAATGTGAACAGAAGGCACAAGGAAGCTTGCATTCTCCACTGCCGTTTGGCTCCCCTCTTCCCTGTCCTAACCAGTTCTCTGATTCCATTCTCGCCTCTCACAATTCATTTCCCACACAGTAAGCTGAGGGATCTTTTTAAAATGTAAATCAGATCATGCTACCCCCCAGCTAGAAACACCCCAAGGGATTTCCATTGTATTTGTAATAAAATCCAGATTCCTTATCACAAATTGGCTCCCACTCCTGCCCCTTCCGCTCTCCCTTCCCTCTTTATGTTTCAGCCACATTTTATTTCTTTCTGTTCTAGAGCCCTCTAGGTTCATTCCGCCAAGTTCATCCCATCTTAGGGGCTTTGTACTTGCTGTTCTCTCTCTGGAACACTCTGCCCCAAGATCTCTGTGGGTCTGGCTCTTCATTCAACCCTCAGCCCAGATGACCTCAGAGGGACTTTTTGTGACCTCCCTCTCTGCTCTGTTTTTTCGAGCACTGAACTTTCTCAATTTTCACATGTATAAAGTAGGATTGATAATAACAGCACACATTTCAGAGTTGTTTAAATTGGTTAATATTTAGGAAAGTATCTAGTAGATGATATGCTCTCAAATATCAGATTTATTATTATATCACTCTTTACTACCTGCAATTGTCCTGATTAATTATATGCTGCTTTCTTCCCTTCACCCTAGCAAGGGTCCTCAAACTACGGCCCACAGGCCACATGAGGCAGTGTGATTGTATTTATTCCCGTTTTGTTTTTTTACTTCAAAATAAGATATGTGCAGTGTGCATAGGAATTTGTTCATAGTTTTTTTTTTTTTTTTAAACTATAGTCCGGCCCTCCAAGGGTCTGAAGGACAGTGAACTGGCCCCCTGTTTAAAAAGTTTGAGGCCCCCTGAGAGTGCTAGATTATCAGCTCTCTGCCAACAAGGACTGCCTTTGCTTATCTTGTTCACCTCTCACCTGCATTCCCGGTGTGTTGTCATATCCAGTAGGTCCTTAACAAGTGCTCGTAAAATCAATCAGTGAAAGGTGGGAATGATCATGATGAACAAGCTGTAAAAAATAATTGGAAATTATTGAAATTAAAGCTTAAGGAAGTTGAATAGATTATAAAAGATTGTTGAGTTGTTCAAAAATGGGTGTAGAATTTTTGATCTGCAAGAATTCCGTTCCAGGGCACTGAAAGAGCCTGGGGATAATTTATTGTTAATTTTTATTTGTATGGGATTTTGAAGAGGGTGAAAAGTTAGAATTATGAAGACAGGTCAGTACAATTCTGATTTTCAAGAGTGAGAAATATGGGTTTAAAAACTATAGACTAGGAGCTTAATGCTGCTTGTGGGCAGAGTCCTAGGATGGATTTTCAAAAGATTGGTTTGTGAATGCTTAGAATGGTATTATTTAATGGGAAAATGGGGCACCCTTAGATAAAAAAGGCCTGGAGAAATGAACTGATTTTTTTTCCAGGTCACCACTGAGTTTTGTAGCAGAACCAAGATGAGAATAAAGACTTCCCAATTCCAGACCAGCATTCTTCCTGTTCCAACAGTGTTTTCAGTCTGGGATCTTAAAGCTCCTCAAATTCAATGTGAAATAGAACCTTTTGTGTGTTGTGTTTCATTTTGAAGATAAGCTAAAAAAAAGAAGTCACTTTTGAAAATAGTTTTTCAGTTGGAGTACATTGATCTCTGAGAGTTCAAGGACATATTTTCTGGGGGCCATGAGATTTAATTCTCCCTCTCATCACTTTACAAGAGGTCTGTGCAGTACTATAGGAAACTTGGCACTACGATATTTTACCAATTTATTTGATTAATTGAATGCTGCCTTTTGTCTATCAGCAGAAAACAGCATAATGTTCTTCCATTGGACCTGTGATGTCCCCAGTATGGTAGCCCCTGCCCATATATGCTCAAATATGACTCCTTAAAATTATTATGTACTAAAGTATAATACAGTATATTTTAAGTAATTTAACACATCAAAAATATTATTTCGACAGATATTTAAATCATGAGCTATTTGCATTCATTTTTTCATATTAAGCCTTTGAAATCCAATGTGTGTGTGTGTGTGTGTATATCTGTGGATTCTGTACAGCAGATTCCATATCTGTGGATTCAATCAACCTCATATTGGAAGTATTTTTGTAGATAAATAATGACACAATAAAAATAATGCAAATTTCAATATAATAGTGTATAGCAACTATTTACATAGCATTCATATTACGTATTATAAGTTATCCAGAGGTGATTTAAAGTATGTGGGAGGATGTGTGTAGGTTATATGAAAATATTATGCCATATTATATGTAGGAATTAAGCAGCTGTGCATTTTAGTACCCATAGGTCGTTCTAGAACCAATCCCCTACAGACACTGAGGAGCAAATACACACATATGCCTATATAATCAATGCTGGTATTATTGTGAATAAACTTTTATCTTTTAGATCAATTAACAAAAATAAAAATAAACATTTTTGTTTTAGTATACGTGTTCTTTCTGGAGCTCTTTCTGTATGAAGGTCTGACAGTTAAGTTCATGAACTCGTCCTAGAAAAAGTGCTATATACCTCACTGCTGAATGCCACTCTAATCACCTTCAAAGTAAGTCCCTTGGGAAGCTATGCGCTGATGCCAGTCCACCCTTCAAAGCAATTCTTTTTCTGGAATGACCATCAGAGCTGTCATTGTACAGCACACAAAAACATGCAACAACGATAAGGAATGCCATTAAGCAAGATACTGCCACATGTCACCACAAACACAGCTGTGAGACACTGATATACCAAGGTTGTGAAACCTTACCGAGTTGTTTGTGCAAGGCTGCTGGCATAAGTGCATCGTGGGCAAGTTTGCGAACTTAATTGCTAGACCTCTTAGATCTTAGCTCTGACCTAGTATTATTTTCCTTCTCTCTAAAGAATTTCTTCTAACATTTCTTGGTGGGCAAGTCTGCTGCCAACTGATTCTCTCAATTTTTGTCTGTCTGAGGAGACTTCTTTTTCAATTTTTTTTTTTTTTTTTGAGACAGAGTCTCACCATGTTACCCTGGATAGAGTGCTGTAGCATCACAGCTCACAGCAACCTCAAACTCTTGGGCTCAAGCAGTTCTCTCGCCTCAGCCTCCCAAGTAGCTGGGACTACAGCCGCCCGCCATGACGCCCAGCTATTTTTTTGTTGCAGTTGTCATTGTCGTTTAGCTGACCCAGGCCGGGTTTGAACCTGCCACCCTCGGTGCTTGTGGCTGGTGCCGTAACCACTGTGCTACAGGTGCCAAGCTTCTTTTTCGGTTTTGAAGGATAATTTCACAGGGTACAGAATTCTAGGTCCGTGGGAATTTTTGAACACTAAATATTTCTTTTCACTGTCGCCTAGCTTGCACGATTTCTGGGAAGTTGGATATATTTTTTTTCTGGGTTTCTCCGTAGCTAATTTGTTTTTTCCTCTGGTTTCTTTCAGGAGTTTTTCTTTATGTTCGATTTTTCATGATAATGATATGCCTTGGTATAGTTTTTCTGGCATTTATTTTGCTTAATGTTCTCTAAGCTTCCTGGATTTTTGGTGTGGTGTCTGAGGTTCATTTGGGGAAATTCTCAGCATTGTTTCTGATATTTCTTTTGTTTGTCTTCATCTAGTACGCCCATCATGTGCACGTTAAACCGTTTGTGGCCGTCCCACAGTTCTTGGATAGTGGGTGTATTTCACACTTTGCTCTCTTTGCTTGTTGGCTTTGAAGGTTTCATTGCTACATCCTCCAGCTCAGATATTCTCTCCTCAGCTGCATCCAGTCTGCTAGTAAGCCCATGAAAGGCATTCTTCATTTCCATTACAAGCTGACACTTAGCATTTGGTATTTTTCCTTAGAATTTCCATCTCTGGTTACCTTGCTTATCTCTTTTTGCATGCCGACTGTGCATTAGAGTCCATAGCAAATTAATCATATTTGTTTTAAGTCCCCTCTGATAACTCCAACATTTTTGTCACATCCTGCTCTGTCTCTTCACGCTGTCTTTTTTTGCCTTTTAGTATGCCTTGTAATTTTTTTTTTGCTAGATAGACATGAATATTGGGTAAAAGGAAGTGTTGTCAGTAGGCCTTACTAGTAACAGAGTGAGAGGGTGTGTGGGGGGAAGCCCCATGATTATGTTGCAGTCTTTCAGGGAGCCTGGGCCTCTGGGCTGTGAGCTTCACTCGTGTTTCTCAAGGGTTTTTCCCCCTTAGGTGAGAAGAGGTGGCTACAGGGGCCTGACTTACATAGTTCTCTTCTCCCACGTGGAAGGCTAGCCAGGGCTCGACTTGACTTGCATATTTCTCTTCCCCCAAGTCAGTGAGGCTCTGATAAAACTCCAGTAGGTTAGGCAGTTTCTCCTGAGCACGGGCCTTGTTAGGAAGAACACCGTTGCTCTGGCACATTTCAGAATGGTTCCTTTATCTCCTCCCGCTGCCGAAGCATGAGGGAGTTTTTCTCGGAGTGTTCCTGCTCCGGGATACTTGATTCTCTGTCCCTGCCCGACTGTCTCCTCACTGCTGAGGGCAGCCGTTTCCTCTATGATCTTACTTTTCTTACAGATCTCAGAGCTCTTGATTTTTCATTTTGCTCAGGCTTTAACTTGTAGGACAGAGTGGAGACTTCTAAGTTCCTCACTTACAGAACTAGAAACCAGAAGTCTCTTGACCTTTAACTTTTTGCCTTTGAAAAAATCAAACGGCTACTATTTCTCTTTCAAGATGCTGTTTGAAAATTCTCTTACACAAATAACACAGTGTAGATTATTTTTATTCCCAAAAAATGAAAAGGCACACTGGATATAGTTATTATTGTCTTTCATCTTTTAAATAGAATTTTAGACATTTTGTTTTGCTACAGAGGAATTTTTCGCAGATGAAGGTGATACGTATCTATAAAACAAGATTTCTTGTTTTTATGTTCATCTCCCATTAACTTGTTATATTTCACTTTGTCAGTATTCCCTATGCTTTTCTTCTGAAACCTGTGGTTCAGTTTGGGTATCAGTAGACCCATGTATGTCTTAGCAGTTCTTAACCACCGTGATTACTAGCAGTGTTCAGCTGAGTTTCTGAGTTCCCGTTGTCACCAACTGTTGCATAGACACCTTAGATACGCAGTTGCCTAGTCTCAGAATGTTCTGAAGAAAAAAATTATTGCTTGATTAAAAAAGAAAAGAAATTAAAAGAGATGCCATTAACATCTTTAAAGACTCAAGGCCCCAACCTCACCCAATTTTGCCTCACCCCCACCACCCAAATCCCTTGTGAACTGCTGATAGTGGTGGTCTGATAACATTTGTAAGAGCATGAAAATAAAAAATTGGAAATATGTAAGAGATCCAGAATTTGATGAAAAGTGGAATTTGACTTATGGATTCTCATAATATGCAGACAAATTTTTCCAAGGTGTCAAAATTTGGTGTGTTGGTAATGGAGAAAATTTGATTATAATTAAATAGTAAAGGTCCATTGTGGGTTGAGAAGCTGAGGACATTTATTTTGACCATTTGGTGCTCAGAGATTTGAATAGGAAAGTAGCTGGGTATGGAATGCCTCTCTGTCACATTCATTGTTGGGCTTTATATATTCCTGTCTCTCTTACTCCTTGGAAACTCCATCCTGGGATGTAGGTATTGCTTGCATTTTGCAGATAGGGAAGCTCAGACAGATTTTTCCAAGGTGTCAAAGCTTGTCTTTATCAGCTTATATCTGTGATTTTCAACCTATGTGCCTTGAAAAAATTTAAAGATCATTAATTAAATTATTTATGAAATAAGTTCAAAGCACAATGTGTGTGTGTGTGTGTGTGTGTATATATAATTTTTTTTTTTTTTTTTGAGACAGAGCCTCACTCTGTCACCCTAAGAGAGAGCCATGGCATCATAGCTCATAACAGCCTCAAACTTGGGCTCAAGCAATCTTCCTGCCTGAGAGTTGTGACTATCTGTAAACTACAGATGCCTGCCACAATGCCCGTCCTGTTTTTCTCTCTTTAGTAGAGACAGGGTCTCACTCTTGCTCAGGCTGATCTTGAACTCCTGAGCCTAAGCAATCTACCCTCCTTGGCCTCCCAGAGTGCTAGGATTATAGGTGTGAGCCCCTTCACCTGGCCAGTGTATGTATTTATATATATATACATATATATATATATATGTATATATACATATATATATATATTTTTTTTTTTAATCAACATGATTTTAGTGTGCCATGAGATAAAAAAGGTTGAAAAACACTAGCTTATGTCCTGGGGCTGTTATCAAACCCAGGGCTGACTTCAACACTCATGATTCTTCTATTGAATTAACCTGAATGTTTGCAAAGTCTGCATCTCTAGTTGTTTTTGTGGCTAATGAACAGGTGAACAGTGAATAGTTTAGTAATTTAATGACTTTCTCAAATTTGTTAGGCCTACCACATATACTCGAGCATAAGCCAAGTTTTTTCTGGCACAAAATTTGTGCCGAGTTCAGGTTTTTCGGCACAAATTTTGTGCCCAAAAAACTCGGCTTATACGCGAGTATATACGGTATTTGTTTGAAACCATGTATTATTTATTTGGGAAAATAAATGTATTTTGACATTAACATACATATTTGATTTTTCTCGTATCTTGCTTTAATAGTACTGTACGGGGGGGGGCACCTTTATCAGGCAAAATCTTACTGAGGAAAATAAATACGTGTATATTCCATGACAAGTGTGATATAAAGAACCACCGTTTGTTATTTTTTTCCTCATTCTTTTCTGTGGTGACTCTTACCAGGTAGAATTCTGGCTTTGGTAGCAGGAAAGAACAAGTGACAACTTTGTGATTTGTGGCATTTGCGATCAGACTGATAAACAAGACAGTATACTCCAGCACATTAGTTAATAGAAAGGCATAGGGCAGTTGTCAAAGACACAGGAAGGTCTATTGTAACTGAAACAGTCATCTTTGGCATCTGGCCATCTCAGTTTCACGATAAAATGAAGAAGCAGGAACCTGGAGATGCTCTTCTTTATATTCCATTCCTGGATAATTACCAACTACACTCACATTTTGAAGGTCCTTTTATTTTATGATTGCCTCTTTCAGCACAACTCTTATTATCCTGTTATGCAATTTGCCTTATTTATGATGCTCAGGTGGGAAAACTTTCAAGCCTCCACAATTGAAAAGAGCACCCTGATGGACCATTTTCTTATGCTTTCACTTGTTTTGCTGTTGAGCAAGCCAAGTTTAAGACAGGTGAATTTTTTTCCAGATGTACTTTTGAATAACTGGACAGATCACTGTGGTCTCTTCAGTAATAACATAAGTGACTGCATATTCTCAGCCGTGTCACCCATGTTTAGCTTCCTGTGATCATTCTGCACAGGGATCTATAATTGCAAGAAGTCTCACAGTTAATACTGCGCTGATGAGGGGAACAGTTTATCCAAGCTGGGAATCTCAGAGCTCTGCTAAGTCTGCTTACTGGGGTACCGGAACCTGTCCCAGTCCAGGAGATGCACAGCAGTTCTGCTTTCATTTGCTTTGTTACCATTGTAGGCATGACGTGGAACCTTTCCCCCTAGAACGTAATGTCCTTGTATAGCAATAAGTGATAACATTTTACAGTCTTTAAGGAGTCTAGAGTTAGCAACTGAAGCTGTAATGACTGCACTGGACACTGATGGCCTTCTGAAGTTATGCAACCAGAGGTGGGTAAAGGAAATATGGGTCCTTGACCCAAGTAGGCTGTCCCCAGCTTAATGACAGGCCAGATAGCTGAGCCGGGAGGAATGGCCAGCATGCCAAAGGGATTTTTTGCTGTGTTCTGACATGGAGGACAGGGTACACCCAGCTCTGGATTAATGGCATTCAGTAGGTCTGAAGGACTTCATGCAGCTTTTAGATGTGCCTGCTTATTGCTACACAAGTTCAAGGGGGAAACTGGGACCCATCCAGTTGAGGAAGTTTTTCCTGACAATGCTCTCTGCTTCTGGAGGTGGGCTTTGTGTTGTTCTCCTTTGCTTTTCTCAAGCAAAACTTGGTGTGTTATTATATTTTACTTGTTTATGTCCCCTTTGGACTGTGAACACTCAAGGAGAGGGATACTTATCACTGTTATCATTCTCATCACTCGTTGAATACTCAGTGCCTGGTACATATTTTGTGCTCAAAATAAATATTAGTTAAATATATGAAATAGTGATGTTTGGCTTCTTTCTTCCACATGGCACTCTATCCCTTATAGTGTATAGGAATAAACTTAATACAAATTGGGCAGGACCTTTATAAAGAATACTTCCAGGCTGGGTGTAGTGGCTTACCCCTGTAACCCTAGCACTTTGGGAGGCCAAGGTGGGAGGATCACTTGAGGCCAAGAGTTTGAGATCAGCCTAAGCAACACAGTGAGACCCCATCTCTACCAAAAAAAAAAAAAGAAAAAAGCCAGGTGTGGAGGTGAGTACCTATAGTCCTAGCTACTTGGCTGAGCCAGGAGGATAGGTTAAACCCAGGAATTTGAGTAAGATCCAGGTCCCTGTACTCTCGTCCTGGGCAACAAAGCAAGACCTGTCTTGAGGGTAGGGAGGAAAGAATACTTCTAAATTTGACTGAAGCACACAAAAGAACATTTGAATAAATAAAGAGAAAAACGTAATTCATTGGTGAGTGTATATGTAGTAAATATGTTAATATCACTTTGCCCATAGAATGTAATTATTCTATGGAATTTTATTAAATAATAATTATTATTTTTTTGAGACAGTCTCATTATGTTGCCCTTGGTAGAGTGCCATAGCTTCATAGCTCACAGCAGCCTCAAACTCTTGCCTCAGCCTTCCAAGTAGCTGGGATTACAGGAGCTCACCACAACACCCGGCTATTTTTTTGTTGCAGTTGTCATTGTTGTTTAACAGGCCTCAGCCAAGTTTGAACCCGCCTGCCTCGGTGTATGTGACCAGCACCCTACCCACTGAGCTATGGGTGCCGAGCCTGATTAAATAATTCTAAAGTTTAAAAAATATTGCTTGAGACTAGTAAGAAATGAAAAACAGGGAAAATTTTATCTCATCAAATATTAAAACATTATAAAATATAATAAATAAAAACAAAATGGTAGACGAACTAGGAAATTGGAAGCTAGTATAATCTGAATACCAAAATTTAACAATGATGTATAAGAAAAAATTACAGACTTCATGAACATAGATGCAGAAAACTTTTTTTTTTTTTTTTTTTAGACAGAGTCTCAATATGTCACCCTTGGTAGAGCTCTGTGACATCACAGCTCATAGCAACCTCAAACTTTTGGGCTTAAGCCATTCTTTTGCCTCAGCCATCCAAATAGCTGGGACTACAGGCGCCCACCACAACGCCCGGCTATTTTTTGTTGCAGTTGTCATTGTTGTTGAGCTGGCCTGGGCTGGGTTTGAACCCATCAGCCTCAGTGTATGTGGCTGGCACTGTAACCACTGTGCTACAAGCACCAAGCCTCGATGCAAAAATCTTTAACAAAATATTAATAAGTGGAAGCCAGCAAAAAAAAAAGAGATAATATGCTGTTACCAAATGAAGTTTATGCTGGAATTGCAAGATTGCTTTAGCATTTGGAAGTCAATGTAATATATCATATAACAGAATAAAAGAGAAAATAGAATGGCATAGCTACAACAGGAAGTCTAGAAGCAGGTTTGAGTATGTATGAAACCAAGCACAGCTCCACAGTCTCTTACTTCACATTCAGGGATTTTAGCAAGATCTCATAATCAAATTAATGTGAATTTCCACAGCAAAACAGATTAATAGTGACACTAAATGGGACAAATAGAAATAGAAATAGCTTCACATTACCTCAGGTTCCATTTTGCCGCTAAATGAAATTTAGTCCCAAATTGTAAAAAAACGAACAAACAAAAAACTGTTTGCTTTTAGAGCTTTTTGCTTTCAGAATTTAAGGTTAGGATCATTAGTTCTTTAATTTCAGGGTAGCATATCAAGTCAATGATGAAAAAAAATTTGTAAAAGGTGTTGGAATGACATGTTAGTAATTTAGGGGAAAAGGGATAAAATTAAATCCCTACAAAAAGGCTAGGCATGGTGGCTCACGCCTGTAATCCTAGCACTCTGGGAGGCCGAGGTGGGTGGATTGTCTGAGCTTACAAGTTGGAGAACAGCCTGAGCCAGAGGGAGACCTCATCTCTAAGAACAGCCAGGCGTTGTGGCGGGCGCCTGTGGTCCCAGCTACTTGGGAGGCCGAGGCAAGAATCGCTCAAGCCCGGGAGTTTGAGGTTGCTGTGAGCCTTTGTCTACCGAGGGTGACAAAGTTAAGATTCCCAAAAAATCAAAAACAAAAAAATTCCAATTGCTACTTAATAGAAAAATTATTATGAAAGATTTTACTGTTAAAAAACTAAAGAATCTATAAACCCCTAAAATACATACTCGATCTTTATTTATAAAGTTAATTTTAATAAAATGTTATGAACAAACCTAATCTCAACCAGTTTTGACTAGAAGGTGAGATTTCTACAACTTTTTTTTTTTTTTGATTTCTGTAACTTTTTATAACCTTTTACAACTTTTCTCATTTTCATTCTTTTTATATCCATTCAGTTTTATCCATTGTTCTTTTTATACATCTAATGTAAAACAATACTTAAATACTTCTAAATTACTTTTCCTTTTGACAAAAACTACAGGCCTATTTTCCTTATAAAGTTTGTATATAGAACTTTTTTTAGTATCTAATAGTTTTAACTACATATATTAAATAAGAAATTAATTTTATCCTTTCCCCCTAGATGACTAGTATATAATCCTGATACCCTTTATAATTCTTTCATCATTAATTTGATATGCCACCCTAGCATTAAAATATCGATAACCCTAAGCTGGAATTCTGAAAGCATAAAGCTCTGAAAACAGAGAATCTTTTGTTTTTTGCAGTTTGGGGTTACATGTTAACTCTTAGTAAACCTCATTTTGGTGAAAAACCTAGGAAGTAAGCAATGTTAAAGATGTAGAATCCAGGACAAAGGACAGTACTTGGAACTAGGCCTTCGCATGGCCAAAAAGCTCAAATACAAAGATATAGACAAATAAAACAAATATCAAAAACAACACAGAAACAAAAGTTTTGTGATCTTAAAACATCTGGGTTCAGGTGAAAATGTCTAAATTAAATTTTGAAGACATTTTAGTTTTATTTTACCAATAATTTAAAAACTGTCATTATTTACCAAAGATTATTAATGTTGTGTGAACTGGCCAGGCATGGTGGCTCATGGCTGTAATCCTAGCACTCTGGGAAGCTGAGGTGGGTGGATTGCCTGAGCTCATGGGTTCGAAACCAGCCCAAGCAAGAGCAAGACCCTGTGTCTAAAAAATAGCTGATTGTTGTGGCAGGCGTCTGTAGTCCCAGCTACTCGGGAGGCTGAAGCAAGAGAATCACTTGAGCCCAAGAATTTGAGGTTGTTGTGAGCTATAATGCCACAGCACTCTACCAAGGGTGACAAAGTAAGACTTTGTCTCAAAAAATAAATAAATAAATAAAAAATAATAAAAAAATAAATAAAGTTATGTGAACTTGAAAAGCATTTGGGCTTATTTACCTAATTTATGAGTACTCGTTTACTTGTAAGGCAGTTTGGTACCACAGAAAATAAACAAAGACACACGTACATGCTTGCATACACAAAGACATACACATACATGCGTATGAAGGGCCCCATAGCCTTGATTTCAGAATTCTAGCTATGAGACTGGTAAAACTCACCTGTCTGAACGAACAGCCAGAATCAAACCATGCCACTGAGGATGGACCCAGTAAAAGACCACTTATCTCACGAACAGCACCAGCTCTAATCAAGTCTCAGAGAAAATGGTGGCAATAGACCAACTTCATGCACATAGGCAGCATTGAATATCAGGTCCCCAGTAAGAGAGAAACGCCATGGGACATAGCACAATGCCTCCGGCACACCCTGTTACAAAGACACCTCTCTCAGTGTTTAGGCCACACCTTTTCTATCCAAAATGTACACAGAAATGAGCAGTCCTTTGTAGCAACAACATCCATCACAAAGAACTATAGTTGATGTTCAGAGCAGAAAGGATTTTTGGTGATGGCAACCTCTAGCTATCTCAGAGGACCAGCCTGAGCATAAGAAATGTTCCCCAAATTTTCCTGGAGCCAACCCATGGCTACCCCAAAGGTCCAGGTGGACAAGCCTTGCCAGGGTTTAATTGTACTTATGGCAGCAACTTTCACTGTGCTCAGAGTGCCCTCAAAGGAAGCAGACACCCTTTTGGAAGAACGTGTTGTCATCAGAGGGTTCTACAGGACTGCCCCAAGCTGCTGTAATCATGGCCATACCACCACCATGTGGGCACCATCCCGTCCCAGTCAAGCAAACTGATGGGATTTCTGTGGCCTGGTCAGGGCCATGCTGCTCGACTAGGGCACCAGCAGCTCCACCTGATCTTGAATGATAAGGGTCTGGGCATCCAGGCAGGTAGGTGATGATTAAGCTAGCAAAGTCTAAAGCGTTTAATCAGAGATTGAGAAAGTTCTCAGGGAGAACCAGAAGACCATACTTTCTCCAGCGAGTGAACTCTGACCTAGTGGCCTTAGGTTTTCCTCTGGTGTTCCTGAAGGGAACTGGGAAGGATGTGCCTGTTAAGTCAGAGGGGTCGAGGAGTAGTTGAGGGGTTCTGGGCATATGACAGGAAAAGGGAAGGAGCCACAGGGGCTGTAGGGGGAGGAGCAGAGATGACAGGAGCTGTGGGAAAGGGAGACGGGGAGGGGAGGTCAGGATGGAGAAAGGAAGAATAGTTGACTTTAAATACTTCACATGTGCTGGTTTTCTAGTGTATAGAAACTTTCATTTAATTCTGAATTATTCTCTTTAAGGGAGGCTTTGAGAGATTCTTGCTTTCTTTTAAAAGACTTGAAATAGTAATTACGGAATGATCTTCATTGCCTTTGGAGAGATTAATAGCATCTGTTTCATGTAAGCATTCCGATGAACTAGAGTGTGGTAATGGCACAGTAAAGCTTTGAGTCCTCCTAGGTTGGCTTTATTCAGGGTCTTAACTGTTCGTGAAAGTTTTCCCATAGTTCTTAAACATGTGAGCTGTTGGAGTCTCTGATGGCAGCTGATCTAAGACTGTCCCTTACTTCTCAATAGTGTCCCTTTAGAACTAAGGTTCCCTGTAACTGCACCCACTTTATGAAAGCATCCCTTCACATGCTCTTAGTGAAAGCGTTCTCACAAAACCTTAAGGACCATCTGAGTCCAATTGGACAGCCCCGCCAGACCCAGGGCTGATAGGGACGGTTCATCCAGGGTCTGGATGGAGGGACCTGGGAGGGCTAGGAAGGCCCCCCAAAACCTGGGGCCAATAAGATGTTCCCTCTGTGGTCTGTTGGGGGAAACCAGGACAGGGACTGGGAAGGAATCAAGAAGTGAAGGGAACAGGTGGAGAGACATAAAGTCTCCAAGATCTTCATGCTAAAAGCAGGATATCTTGGATCTGGCGGAACATACCCAAGTACCTCCCAGCAAGGTCAGGGAGATAGCTGAGCTGTCAGGCGTTCTTGCAGACATTGATGCATTGACTTCCAATCAGGCTGGGGGAACCCAGGGGTCTCTGTACATCCTGTCCTTGTCATCAATCATGTCAACTGAAGAATGGTGAGGTTCATACATTTGGGAAGGAAAACGACTTCTCATAAAGGGTTGCAGCCTACAGGCTGGTCATCTTGCAGGCTGGGAACCAGTATCCTTAGGCAGAAGCTGAGACCATGTACTTCTGGCTAACACCTTAATTATGATAAAAATGAAAATTTTAAAAGTCTTAACAAGTATAGCTGAGGAGACCTGCATGAAGACTTTTCTGGTTTTATTTATTTATTTATTTGTTTGTTTATTTAGAGACGTAGTCTCACTATGTCACCCTTGGTAGAGTGCCATGGCATCACAGCTTACAGCAACTTCAAACTCTTGGGCTTAAGCTATTCTCTTGCCTCAGCCTCCCAAGTAGCTGGGACTACAGGTGCCCGCCACGATGCCCGTCTATTTAGCAGACCCGGACTGGGTTCGCACCCACCTGCATGTATGTGGCTGGTGCCCTAACCACTGAGCAATGGGTGCTGAGCTGACTCTTCTGGTTTAGAAAAGAATATTTCTCACAGGAAGACAGTCACATTGGGAATATCTTTAAAGGCTTGATATAGCCTGCAGAGTTTATTATGAAACATTGAAATCTAGTATTTTATATGACATGTGAGCAATTTGATCATATTCTGACAATCAAAGGACATGGTTTATTGATAAGAATTGTAGACTAAATAACTGGTGTATATTTTGATAGTGTCCCTGGAGATTTGGATGCAGAGAAATGAATGCCATTTGATTAAACTGGTAGTTGTAGAAACATTTTAAAATTACCAAATGAAAAAGGAAGACACTTGGAGTGAAAACACTGGTTGTAGACACAGCTCTAAAGGCCATTTGGGACAACAGAACAAGGCGACAATCTCAGAGAAAATGGGTAGTAACAGACTCTTTGAGAAAATGTCTTAATGCAGTAGTTATTTGAAATTATCTTTAAAATGGTGTATTGACCTCGTTCTTGTGTTTTGACATTCTCTTTTGAAGGCATCCAAGTTACACTGATAATATCTGAATAGAGGAACTTTTGTGTACCAGTTAAGAGGGTGCATTTTGGAGTCAGACAGACCTGAGTATGTGAATAGAGGAACTCTTGTGTACCAGTTAAGAGGGTGCATTTTGGAGTCAGAGAGACCTGGGTTAAAATCCAGGCTCTACCACTTAGTAGTTTTTTCAGCTTTGCAAGTTTCCCAGTCTCTCTAAGCTTCAGGTCCTTCATCTCAAAAGTACCCACCTTACAGGGTTGTTGAGTGTATTAAATGAGATAATTTTTGTAAAGAACTTAACTGTGCCTAGTACATACTGAATGTTCAGTAAATGGTTGCTCTTACCTATCATTGTAGTCTAATCTCTTTGAGGAGGTTTTTATAATAATATGTGGTATAAGGGAAAGAATATGCACTATCTTGCTTGATAGACCCAGATTTGAAACCTGGTTATGCTCCATAACAATCCCATAATTTTGGGCAGTCACTTTTGCTCTGAGCCTTAATTTTGTTCTCTGTAAAAGAGGGTCAGTAATGTTTTCCTTGGTGGAGGTTGTAAGGACCAGAGATAATATAGGCCAGGATCAAAATCTATGCTTGAAGCAAAGTAGGGATTAAATGGTTACTCTCCAGAGGGGAGGGGAGGGAGGGGGAGGCTGGGAGGAGGGAGGGCATTTGGTGGGACCTCATCAATTGTGCATAATGTAATGGTACATTTTAGAACTATTAAGAATAGAGCATAAATGCCTTACCACAACAAATAAGTAAGTGAGATGATGGTTATGTTAACAAATTTGATGTAAGCTTTCCATATTGTATATCATAAATGCATTAATGTACACAGTTATGATTAATAAATCAAGTAAAAAAATAAATGGTTACTCTTGTGGTTATAATGCTAATAAATATCAACAGATATCTTAAAGGCTTTTAATATTTTTCCTTTTTTATTTTTTACCTTTAGTTATAATTCTTTAAGAAATTGGATACACTTAGCTAAGACAATGCAATATAACAAAAGTTTCAGCTAGGTGTAGTGGCTCTTGCCTGTAATCCTAGTATTCTGGGAGGCCAAGGCCAGTGGATTGCTTGAAGTCAGGAGTTCAAGACCAGCCTGAGCAAGAGTGAGACCCCATGTCTACTAAAAATAGAACAATTAGCCAGGAAGGGTGGCAGGCACCTGTAGACCCAGCTACTTGGAAGGCTGAGGCAAGGGGATTGCTCAAGTCCTAGAGTTTGAGGAGCTGTGAGCTATGATGCCAAGGCACTCTACCTAGGGTGACAGAGTAAGACTGTCTCAAAAAAAAAAAAAAAAAGAAATAGTTTAAGTTATATAAAAAGTTACTCTCACACTGTATTTGGTAAACAAAGAATAAGAATCCACACTGATAGATTATATAGTAGAGAAGGATAGGCCTGGCTTTGGGGTGCTTGTCAGAGACCAGTCTCTGAGAAAGAAGAAGCAGGAGGGACATTAAATTTCTCACACTAAATTGCCCCTTGCACTACCCACAACAAAGAGGTCAATGTCATGGGCTTCTGACCTTGTGCTGGCCCACCTCTAGAATATTTGCCAGAGGTGCCTGATTTGCCCACCCTGAGAAGAAGCCCAGCTAGTTGGCAAGCATTTATGATACTGTGGTATTGAGTTCCTCTGGGGAGGCTGTTCACCCACGTGGATTTCTAACACACACTGTACACCTTGCTTCACATTTGTACAGTGGGCTACTTGATGCATTTCATCGGCCTGTCTTCCTCCCTCCCTCCCTCTCTTCTGCCCTGCCTTCCTTCCTTCTTCCTTTGTTTTCTCCTTCCCTTCCCTCCTCCTTTCCACCCATCCATCCATCCATCCATTTATCCATCCATCCTCTAGGTGCTAGGTATACCGTATATACTCGAGTATAAGCCGACTTTTTTCCGGCACAAAATTTGTGCCGAGTTCGGGTTTTTCGGCACAAATTTTGTGCCGAGAAAACTCGCCTTATACGCGAGTATATACAGTAATAGGGAACAAAACAGATGAGGTGCCTCTGCTCAAGGAGCTTACACTTTAGAGATTCAAATATTTTCAAATGAGTTATCTTGTTTGCTTTTTAAAACAAATACGTGAATTTTGAATTTTCTAGTACTGCCATTTGCTAGATGAGGAGATAGCTATTTTGAGATTGAATGACCCACCCAGGATAAGAGTGCCATGACTAGAACCCATCGTTTTTCATTCTCATGTCAGCACCCTATCATTTAGAACACTCTGCTTCCTACAAGTATATTTTTCATCGGTTGAACACTTTTTCACACTGTGTTTTCTTAATCCTTTCATCAGAGGTAGCGGAGGAAATTTGAAGGAACATTACGTGAGTTCCACTGACCTGCTTTAACCTTCCAGTATGCTTCTGTTGCTCTTAGGATGAGCTATGAAGTCCACGTCACCAGCAATGCCCTGCATCATCCGGCCAGGGCCATCTTCCCTGCGCCATTTTAGGACCCTCCCTTAGATTACCTATCTTCCAGAAACACTGGCCTTCTGTCCTTATCTCCGAGGCCCTGGGTTCTCTCCAGCTGCAGCCCTTTGCATGTTTGGAACCCTCCCGTCTCCCTTGCCATCTCTCTTCCTCCCACTAATCCCACTCAACTCACAGATCTCAGTGTTAATGCCACTTCTCAGGGAAGGCCTTGCTCTTCCCCGTCAAGGTCAGGTCCCTGTGCCGCGTCTGCTTTCTCACAGCACCCTGTGTTCTTCCTTCATGGCACACCTTTCAGGATCCACAGACTTGCTGGCAACCTGTTCTCTTAGAATACTGAGAGGGTAAGCTCCACACGGCAGGAACCCTAGGAACGTCTTTCCCATCACTGTTATCCTGGCTAGCTCCAGGCCTCCTGTAGGCTCTCAAGAATGTGTTAAGAAATGAATGAATGACACCCTGGCCACATGGAACTGAGAGTGGCTTGAGCAAGTTTAAATGCTTATGGTCTGTTTAGTCTCACCTCTCTTTAGGATGCAACTTCAACAATGCAGGCAGCTTATGAAATGGTGCAGGCTCCTCATGTTTTACTAACATTTAAATAAAGAACAAGAAAGCAACTACTAATACTTGGAAAGTTTGGAAAGTGTCAGCAAAAGTGACAAGGATCAGGGGGACCCAAGTATCCAAATCAAGTTATTTATTTTTGTGATTCTTTAGACTGTGAGCAACTTCAAGTCAAGTAGCAGATCTTTAATAGCTGTTGCATAAATGTTTGAATGAATGATACGTCTCTTAACTTTGAAGTTAACGTCTTATGTTCTTATGCTGATATTAGAAATAGGAATAGTATTATTTATGGAAAGAATACTGGATTAGAACCAAGGATGCCTAGACTTAAGCCTGTATTTAAAATGAGAATAATTAGGCTTACCGAGTGGATTTGTTGGGTGAGTGGTGCACATATATGTATAGATCATGTATATAAAGTGCTTAGTCTAGTACCAGGCACATGTCACATGTCCTTAAAACATTGTACACTCCTTTTTCTACCTCTCTACTTTTGCTCTAGTCTCAGACAGACTTTTGCGGGGTATGGTATATAAATCATTAAGACAGAAAACACCTCTAAGCAGAGGCATTGCACTTGAGCTATGACTTATTTTGCAAAGTGAGCATGATGCTGGGATGCTTAAATAACAGTACAGTATACTGTGTAGGAACTGGGGGATAGTGTCCCTATTAAACTTGTCCACAGTCAGCCTATTACTAGAAAAGAGTGACCACATTGATTTCTAAAGCCCTTATGTTAAAAACTTTCTGTTTTAGAAGGAGGGAGGGGTGAGGAAAGGAAGAGCAGAGAGAGGGAAGGAGTGGTGGGGCCTTGGTGTGTCCCACACCTTTTGGGGGCAAGACACGATTGCAAGAGGGACTTTGCCTAACAAATGCAATCAGTATAATCTGGTTTATTATACTCTCAATAAATCCCCAACAATTAAAAAAAATAAATTAATAAATAAAAACCTTTCTGTTTTGACCTTCATCATTTATATTTTTCTTATCTTTACTTACAAATATCACCAAATCCTGTTTCTCCAGTTTATTTATTTTGAGACAAAGTCTCACTATGTCACCCTCGGTAGTGCTGTGGTGTCACAGCTCACAGCAACCTCAAACTCTTGGGCTTAAGCAATTCTCTTGCCTCAGCCTCCCAAGTAGCTGGAGCAACAGACATCCACCACAACACTTGGCTATTTTTTTTGTACAGACAGAGTCTCATTTTATAGCCCTCAGTAGAGTGCCATGGCATTACACAGGTCACAGCAACCTCCAGTTCCTGGGTCTAGGCAATTCTCTTGCCTCAGCCTCCCAAGTAGCTGGAACTACAGGTGCCTGCCACAAAGCCCGGCTATTTTTTTGTTGCAGTTCGGCTGGGGCCATGTTTGAACCCGCCACCCTCAGTACATGGGGCCAGCACCCTACTCACTGAGCCACAGGCACCACCCAACACTTGGCTGTTTTTTAAGACAAGGTCTCACTCTGGCTTAGGCTCGTCTCGAATCTGTGAGCTCAGGCAATCCACCTGCCTTGGCCTCTCAAGTTCTGGGATTACAGGTGTGAGCTACTGCGCCCAACCCCCCAGTTATTTCTTTTACTAGTTTTATTCTGTTCTCCACAGTAATTTCTCTCTTCTGTTTCTATCAATGCCAGTTCACATAATTATGATGGGTAGATTTAGGGTGTATTAATTGTTATGTTTGTTTGAGTCAGAGTCTTACTTTGTCACCCTTGGTATAGTGCTGTAGTGTCACAGCTCACAGCAACCTCACACTGCTAGGCTCAAGAGATCCTCTTGCTTCAGCCTCCTGAGTAGCTGGGACTACAGGTACCCACCACAACACCCAGCTATTTTTTTTTTTTTTTTTTTTTAAGCAATAGGGTCTCACTCTTGCTCAGACTGGTCTCAAACTTATAAGCTCAAGCAATCCACCTGCCTTGGCCTCCCAGAGTGCTAAGAGATGGTGTGTTAGATGTTGATAGATCCACTGAATTCCTCGAGTTTCACATACATTTCCTCTAGGATGTGACTGGTGTGCACTAAATATTCTCCAAGTCTCCCACCTCCTATCCTGATCTAATTCTGATCTAGAGTACAGAGATGTGGACAGTTTTTCATTTTTCTCTGAGGGTAGAGACAGACCAAATGGTTTCGGACCACAAGATGAGAAACTTCGGATCAACCATCAGGATCTCTGTGGGTTTTGTAATACAAGCTACAGGTCATTTTACAACTGTATCAGTTTACTTCTCTTCTGTAGCACTTATTACATGGCATAAAATAATGCAAGTCAATGGAGACAGAAAACAACTCCTGGAGGAATTCTGAGTAGGGGAGGTAGACATATGCTCAGACAGGGTACGGTGTATTAGGGCAAAAACAGGTACAGGGACAAGGGACAGAGGAGGCAGTGATGATTACTTGGCACTGGGACAGCAGAGGGAAAGTGGCATAGACCACTTCTTAAAGAATAAAGCTATGTGAATAAGGCTATGTGAACAAGAAGGAATAGTACATGGAAAGACAGTATGTTGTGTGCAGGGCTCTCCAAGTACTTACATTGCTGTACTGCAAGTGTGAAGGCTGGCAGTGACCTTCACAGGTTATAGACTTTCTTTGGAGTCTGAAAAATAAAGCATTCACATATGCTTAAGATGGTTTGGGTGGTACTTTTGCTAGAGGCAGAGGCATATACTATATGCATTAGATACAAGTCAGTGACTATGATATAAACATTGAGATTATATTAATTTAAAAGAAAGGATTCAAGTTTTGTAGTTTCTTAATCGGCGTCAAGGGTGCTAATCCAATACATGTCTATGCAATTTTTAAGTCACCTAAGATAGTCTGTGGTATAGAACTCTGATCCCTCTTAGTGAAACAAATGCCATTCTGAAAAGCAGTACAAATTCAGTGTCACCCATTCTCCATTGAAAGGGTGGTTTCCTTTGGAGCAGAGATAGTCCCCAGGGAATCAATGTAATAAATAGGCAGAAGAAAAACAGAGGGTGGCCTCACCTTGTCTGCTTTGTGCTGCTTGGAAATGAAATGAGACTTGGGCTATTGTATATCTTTAAATAATCCGTGGTGCCTGTCTCACCGCCTTCCTGGGCTCAGGACCGGGGTAGTCAGTTTATAGTTCTGAGAATCGGAGCAGGACTGCTGTGTTTGCAGTCAATGCTTTTTATGGAGCAGGGAATGTTGTTTAGGGAATTTAGGCAGCTGGAACCTGCCACATTAGCAGTTTGGACTGAGGAAGAATTTCAGGGCGATAAAATAAAGCTCATTATAGAAATCCATTTGGGTATTTAGGAGGTTGCGAGGGGAGGGAATGAGAGGCGAGCAGGAGTTTCATAAACAGCTCCCTCTATTCACTTTTACTGTAAGAGCTGGATTTAACTAGGACGATCACATGGCCTATTTTGCAAAGGGCAGTCATGTTCTTCTGCTGTTTCTTAGCTGTTTTGTTAGTTGGAACAAAATAACAGCGCTGCTCATTTTTTGCAGGGTTAGAGGAAAAGGAAGGGCTGGCCCGGGGTGGGGAGCTGGAGAAGAGAAGAGGGGCCAAAAAGTGTCAGACTGTGGGGACCAGGACCTGAAGGAGGCCCATGTGGCCTCAGGCATGGGGCTTGGAACTCTGCCTTTCTGAAGCCTGTTGACAGTCCCATCCTAATTTAACCTTTTGTGGAATTCTTCCATGAGCCGTGGTTGCCAACCTCAGGCTTCCTAGAGAATGGAGCCTGCTGACTTTGTTATGAAGTCTACCCAGAAGAGCTGGCAGACTGGGCCCCCACAGGGAACGGGGACAACACTCACTGGAAGCAAAGCCCTCTCTCCTGGAAGAAGCACACTCACACCTGTCTCTTCCCACCCTCACCCTCTTCCAGACGCACCAGCCCTCAGCCAAAACTAAAACTGATGTCACGGTAACCTTGGTTAATTTTTTTTTTTTTAAGCATGAAGTGTCAACCTCCTGTTTTATCTTCATAATAACAATGGAAACCTTACTTCTTTTCACAAAATCACGAAAAAAGAACAGGGCCCAGATTTAAACTGAATAGAAATCATTAGGCAGGGAGTCTAAAAAGAAAAGGAAAGGGGGGTTGCAGGGGAGAGGAAGGGAGGAATGGAGGGAGGGAAAAACAAAGAAAAGGGAGAAAGAATGAAAGAGAAAAGACAGAAGAATGTGTCCTGTTTAGGCCTTAAAATGTTCATGTGTCTTAACAGGAACCATCATTAGGTTACTGGTGGTTTCTTTCCACTTCATTCTAATTTCCATGAGTAAAGTATGACTTAGAAAGGATATAAGGAATTAGGGAATAGTTTATATTTTTTTGTTGTTTCCCTTCCTTCTAACGCCATATTACACAGGTGTCTGACTATATAGAGACTCTTGAGCTGACCTATTTTGACTTACTCTGGCCATGGCCAGGGCATAGCAGTAAGTGCCGGGCCATGGGACAGGCAGCTGCCTCGAAGAACTCTCCTTTCCTTCCTTCTCTTTTTTACACCCATATGTTGAGGAGACTTTCGCAGTGGTTAATTTAGCCTCTTTTCCTCTTTAAATGTATACCCTGCTTATTTTCAATACAGATTTGAGGTTGGTACTTACTAATCTTAACAGGATATTTATATATTGAAAGTATAACACGTATTATTTAAAGACTAATCTATTATTTAGATTTTATTAACTTATCCTATTTTTAGGGTGTGCTGATGGGGTAAAGTTGGCTGAAGTACTGAGATTTAGATTCTCTCAGTTTTATTGGCATGGGTGGATTTCTTTAAAAAAAAAAAGCTATTAAGATTAAATATTGCATCTTTCTAGGAAACTATAATTGAAAGCACCAAGCCTGTCTCCCACAGTTACTGGTTTCTATTATCTCAGTTCTCAGAGCTCTGACAGTGTCATCGGATTTCAAGAATTCAAAAAGACAAACGAAAATAAAACTCATAGTTTTGACATGGGGAAAGGGAAGGTCATGGAGTTAGTCTTCTGTTTTTAAGTAGTCATTCTCATCTTAAAACTAGAAGAAAAAAAAAAACTAGAAGAAAAAAAGAATTGTGTTTCGTTTATTAAGAGAAAAAACCCCAATGTGTACTCTTGAATTAATGCAGTATCAGTATTTTGTAGGGGGAACATTAATAATCGTTGTAGAGTCTACTAACAATTACAACTTTGCTTTCAATTTATTGTAATATGCCTTCTGTTTTCTTCCTCATTACCAGTTTCTTTCATTATTAATATAAGAGGGTTTTTATTAAAGCATTTGAATCATTTATTTTGGAGCACCTAACTTTAGAAGATGTTCATTGATTTTTATAGCATAAAATACAAACAGTTTTATTTTAGGAAACAAATCATAAGCTAAAACCTCACTGGAGAAGTTTGACCAAAGATACATATGTAGAAGGAAACATATTTAACTGATACTGGGTACATCGAGGATGGCATTTGGATTCAGAGTTTTAACTAGTAGTACTTCAGCTGTTTAGTAATGGTTTTTAGAACAGGAAAAAAAAAATCTGCCAAAGCATACAAGGTACTTACTAGATACCTAATTTTGATGCAAATTAGATAGTGAAGCAGCATAATTAGAATAACTTTTTTCTTAACATCTAAATATTTCTTTTTCTTTAACATTTAGTAAAAAAATCCCAAAAATGAGATAGCCATTATTATGTAAAAGGAATTCTGAGGGTTCCACACTATCCACATCTTTCTATGACATTGATTTTTTTCAAAAAATAATTTTAGAGGAGGATTGTTAAATTTGTTAATCTTCCATAATGCTGTGATTTACTGAAGGTTTTGTTTTCAGTTTAAAAAAAATTAAAAGCTGGTTTTTCATTATTTTTGATTGCTACTGTGATTAATATGCAAAAATAGGATAGAGTAGAATATATTTCTGTGAAAGTCAGATTCTTAACATCAATACCTAACTAGAAAATATAGGAGTCACACGTGGTCATTCATAATCATTTTGAAATTTGATGGTTTTTTTAAGCCAGCACTGACTAATGTTGTGTGGCTGTTTTACTCTTGTTACTGCAGTTATTTTTTTTTTGGTAACTATAGTTTTTTTCTAATAGAAGTAAAATTAGTCTATTTGTGATATTTTTTAAAAGTATGTACATTTGATAATTTTATTGTACAAAAAACTTAATACCTGTTGAAGCTGTTTACTTTCAGTTTTAAAACAGCTGTGTATTTATTTTGGTGAGTCCTGCAAAGATTCCGGCTTTCTCTATGGCCTGCCAAATAATTTTTGTAGCATTTTCCATTGCTTTCTTATAAACACTTAAAAATCATACTTGTTTTTCCTTAAGGCCAATCATTAAGTTAGGGAACACCGAAAGAGCTATGAAATTTTGCTCTTTTATTTTTTTGTGCTTCTAGGAAGAATAACAGATTTTGTATATCCCCTGTGAGTTGTTAAAAGAGAAATACTTAGGGCTGCCATTCTCATGGAGCTGTATTCTTGCCTTGTTAAAGATGAAATGATTTTGTCTGTGTTGCTTTAAAATGAGTTTTGTTCCTTTCATGCTTAGGCCAGGATATTTAATTTTACTTTTGTTTAGAGTCTATCCTGTGCTCCCAAGATTGAGATAAGCATAGAATCCTTTTTAGTACTGCAGGCTGTTGTCTAATTTACTAGAAAGCATGACACATGTAAATTAGTGGCTAAGGATATGGAGTCCCTCCATAAAGGTTATCATGGGGGAAGAAAGTTAAAATGTCAAGGAAGGTACTACTACAGTAAAAACATAATTTCCTCTGTAAAATCCTGATATCTCAAAGGAAGCTCTTGTTCTGAGGTACCAAAATAATTTAAATATGAAAGTTACACGACATGAAAGTGGAATACACTGTGTTGAAGGCCCCCTCTTCTCTAGGTGTGTGGTTATTAGTGTTGATTTGAATTTATAAATTATAGTCTGATTAATCTGCAGGGAGGGGTGGAAGTTAGTTCCTGGGGTTTAGAACAGAGGCTGACAGATTACTACGCATAAGCCTTTCTGCTTCTGTTCGTGGCTTTTGGTAAATGCTGGTAGACAGTTTTATTCTTTGTGTTCTTGAAGCTATGGTCAAAGTAAGCTTAGAAATAAAACGTTTTTTCCTCTGTAAAGTGAGGGGCTGGACCGGACTCTCTTTTAGGCCCTTTCCAGAGACGCAACCTTGGGTTCTAAGCTCCTGCTGCGCGATTTTAGCCTTTTTGCAGGCAAGTGTTACGGAAAATTCTCTATTGTAAGGCAAAAACCCTCAGCCTGGAGTCCTAGTTAATAGCTACAACCCGAAGGCGCTCTTCAAACCTTCTTGACAAGAAAAACCTTTTTAAGAGATGGCAAACTTTCCTTTCATGTTAGCCCCAACTGAGGTTCTCGGGCAGCATCTGGCTCAGCAGGGTAATCCAATCTATTTTAATGCAAAGATTTTCCAAGAAGGCAGGAAGCCGTCAAGGGGAAGGCTTTCAGGCATCTGCTGTTTCGTTTCCAGAGCCCTTGTGTTAATTTAATGTTTCTAGGGAACCTGGCTCTTTCTTTTTTCTCGGAATCGCTTCTCTAGGAACTGGTGGGTGTGGGGGCGCTGTGCGAGCTGCCGATAAGCCGGAGCCGGGCCGGGGCGCAAGCTGGCTGGAGGCGGCGGCGGCGCCCGGTGCGGGGACCCTGCAGGCTGTTTACGTGCATTTGCCCAGTTTGGCGAGCGCGAGGTAAATAGGAAGCGATCGGCTCGTCGCCACTGCACCCAAACCGGGGAGACTCAATCCAATCTCAGGGAAACAGACCCCAGCCACCGCGAACCGGAGTGAAACGTGAATCTTGCACAAACAAACCCTTGCGTTCGCGTCTGGGAAAGAGAATACCGGGAAAACCGGCCTTCCTGGCTGCAGCCCGCTGCGCGTCTTCTGCAGATGAGCCGTCAGTCGGGAAGTTTCATGTCGTCACGTCGCCAGCCGGTCCGCGGATGCTGTTTTCAGGGGCAGACTGTGCGGGGAGAGTCAGGTGTTCACGACCGAGCAGGTTGTGTGCCGGGTGTGTGTGTGTGTGTGTGTGTGTGTGTGTGTACAGGCGGCTCTCATTCTCATCCTCTGCCTCAGACCCGAAGGCTGCACCAAACTTCGCTTTTGAAAAGGAATCCTGCAGAATTAAAAATAAAAGTCTGACCTTTAAAATAGTTTCGTTTTAGTATTTAGTTTAGTATGTCTGTTTAGAAACTTGTAATGCTAATAACGTGTGTTGCTGTGACAGTTGTCCTCCTACCTAATAAAGTTAACGAGTTACGTGGCCTATAGAATCAGACGAACTCAACTAGTACTCTGATAATTTTGAACAGTTTTGAACTGTAGCAAGGTAATACTCTGTTAGGCAGTGGATCGAATCACAGAATTTTGAAGGTGGACTAGAGTATAGAAGTCATTTAGCCCAATTTTTCTATGAAGCTCTAGGACTCTTTATAACATTTCTGAATCCTCGTTTTTCTTCTTTCTTTTTAAAAATTAAATCATAATTGTGTACATTAATGTATTTATGGGGTACAGTGTGCTGATATGAATCCTCTTTTGAGGCAGCCCATTCCATTGCTGGAGAGCTCCAATTATTAGAAGGTTATTTCTTGTATATTAAATTGAATTCTTTGTGTAACTGTTCTTATTCTCCCTTAAATAATAAAGGCCTAAAATTATTCTTATGTGTATGTTTTAGTGAGGGTGGTGCACGCTTGAAGGCTGTAACTAGATGAGTGTTCCATTCTTTTATTAAGGGTAGTGATAACATTTTGGGCTCCAATGCTTTATGAATCTTCTTTGAATTGCTGAGAAACAGGACTTCCAGTTTCAAGGTAGTGCTTAACTTATGCTATAAAGTATTATATTGGCAACATATTTTATTTAAAAAGTTTATTTGACGATTTCACACTGTTGTGGTAGGTTTTTTGGTCTCTGTGTAATTTATTTTGGTTTACCTGAAATTGTTAAATGAGAATAAATGAGTTTAACAGACTTAATTGCTTACTTTTGTTTCTTTTTTGCTTTACCCTTTATATTAATTTTTAGTGGCTTACAAAGTATTCATTTATTTTCTCACATTTGTGTGGGTTAGAAGTTTGGGCACAGTATGGCTCTTCTGGGTTTTCTATTAAGGGCCTTCACAAGGCCAAAGTCAAGGTTGCAACAGGCCTGAACTCTTGCTAGGGGAGAATCCACTTCAGTCCCACTGGCAGAATTCAGTTACAAGTGGTGGTTTATTTGGAGATTCAATTTCCCTGCTCGGAGGGTCTTCTAGAGGTTGCCCCTCTGCATCTTCAAAGCTAGCAATAGTGTGAGGAGTTTGCTTCAAAACCCACCCCCTCACCTTCACCCTGTGTTTTCTTTTCTGCTTTTAAAGGACTCATGATTATATAGCACTGAACTGGATAATCTGGGTTATTGTCTCTAGTTAACTGATTAGTAATCTACACCTGCAAAGTTCCTTCATAGCAGTTAATTAAGTGCTTGATTGAAAGACCAGGAGATGGGCTTTCTGAGACATCTTTGGTGTTCTGCTTACCCCTCCCCTCTGGGGACAGCTTTCTTGGGAGGGTAACAGCTATTATCCATCATTCCAAGGAGGTTTTAAACATCTTAAGTTTTGAACTGTAGCAAGGTAAGATTAAAACTAAAAATTCAGGTAACATCTAATGTTACTTATAAATATTTTTTTAGAAGTTTAAGCTATAATCCATCATTTCAAGGAGATTTTAATTTAATACTTAATTTTCAAAATTTAGCAAAGTAAAATTAAACCCCAAACCTCAGGTAACATCTAACATTAATTATAATTTTTACAGGTTTAATAAAACAATAAACATAAACCATAATTTGTTGTTGTTAAGTTCAAACTTCTGTTATGCAAAAGCTTCTTGAATCTTTTTGTTTTGTTTTTAGTGTCATAATTAGGATTTCAGCAGACAGAAGTCAGTTTATGTTGCTGTGGCTATATAACAATATTAAATATTTTTATTTTAAAAAGAATAGTTTTCTTATGTGCTCTGATTTTAGCCTTGGAGAGTTTTTGATATATTCAATTAGAATTCTACTAGATTCCAATTTTGGATAGGAAACCAGGTCCCCTGATCTAAGTACCACTTACTTATTCCTAAAATGTGCTTGAATACGCAACTCCTGAGTTGCAGGGCTCATATAAACCCCCTTTTCACTTCTTACAGCATAGCATGGTTCTTATAGATTGTTGGGGTTGGAGGGGGAGGGGGAGGGATGCTTATACATCCTGATTTACTGTTATGAATGCTGATTATCATTTGTTACATAAATTCTGATTTTTCTCATTCAGAGATTTTAATTGGAAGCTATGCAGAAGTATTAATTATACATAGGAAAATTCTAGTGCTTTGGAATTACTGAAAAAAGTGCACGGGTAATTGACAGATGCAAGGGTAGAACAGAAAGCTTTGGACTCTTAGGGAAGTTTTACAAACACTCTTCAGGACTTTCCCATCTTCTTTCAGTAAATACAGCAAGTAGGAGGCCCAGGAAGAGAAGTGAGGATTTCACAATCACCTACTAGGAAGAGGTGCTGTGGGGTAATGACCGGTGGTGTACAGACGTGGGGTGGAGGCCTAGGCAACAGGTATCCTGAGACTCGAAACTGGTACCTCCTCCACCTTCAGGGGAAGGTGATAAATCTTAGCCATGTACCTTGCCTGACTGTATATCTGAAACATGCATCTAGCTCAGATTCTTCTTTTACTTCCCCTAATTTATGACATTTTCATGTAATAAATGCTGGTCGCAGGCATTTTGGCATAGAAGGTTTTAATTGTGGCTTAGTATCTGTGAAATTAATCAAATGGAATGATTTAGAATTCTGGCATTACTGAAATCTACTAGAAGGAAAGAGACCCATACCAGATTATTATGAAGTATACAATTACTTATTTGTCTATTTATTCGTACTCCACCTTATCACAAAAAGATATGGAGGAAATTTACACACATACACACACTACCATTCCCACCTAAAATAAATAGACAAAGAAATTATGGCAAAAGGAAAATCTGGCCTGCAGAAAAATAACCAGGCCAGGATAGGTAAGGTTAGGACAGAGAACAGGTGGTATAAAATGCTATACAAGTGCTAGAGCAAAAAATTTGCCTCTGGATTTTCTAGCAGCCAAAAGAAATGAGATAAAATAATGAGCTATAGTATTCATTGTATTCATAAGATTATTATAAGGAGACTGGGCATCTTAGGCCAGGTGCAGTGGCTCATGCCTGTAATCCTAGCACTCTAGGAGGCCAAGGAGGGTGGATTGCTTGAGCTTACCAGTTCGAGAGCAGCCTGACCAAGAGCGAGACCCCATCTCTATTAAAAATAGAAAAAACTAACTGGTTGTTGTCGCAGGTGCCTGTAATCCCAGCTACTCGAGAGGCTGAGGCAGGAGGATCACTTGAGCCCAAGAGATTGAGGTTGCTGTGAGCTATGACACCATGGCACTCTGCCCAGGGTGATAGAGTGAGACTCTGTCTCAAAAAAAAAAAAAATAAAAATAACTGGGCCTTTTTGTTGGGGGGCGGGGGGGCTGTGGAGCGTTACATATTCGTACAAAGGTTACTTT
>CAUYPK010054146.1:0-26716 GCA_963574355.1 Loris lydekkerianus | reverse complement strand
GAGGCAGAGGTGGGTGGATTGCTTGAGCTCAGGAGTTGGAGACCAGCATGAGCAAGAGTGAGGTGCCATCTCTACTAAAAATAGAAAAATTAGCTGGGAATTGTAGTGGGCACCTATAGTCCCAGCTACTTGGGAGACTGAGGCAGGAGGATCACTGAGCCCAGGACTTTAAGGTTGCTGTGAGCTATGATGCCATATCACTCTACCCAGGAAGAAGAAGAAAGGAGGAGGAGGAGGAGGAGGAGGAAATGACGTGATTGACATGATTATATTATTAGAAATAGAAAAATACCTATTGGTGATTAAAAAAAAAAAAAAAAACCCTGCAAACTAGGAATAGAAAGGAACTTGCAGGCAGTGCCTGTGGCTCGGTGGGTAGGGCGTTAGCCCCATATATCAAGGGTGGCAGGTTCAAAAAAATAGCCGGACGTTGTGGTGGGTGCCTGTAGTCCCAGCTACTCAGGAGGCTGAGGCAAGAGAATTGCCCTAAGCCCAGGAGTTGGAGGTTACTGTGAGCTGTGTGAAGCCGTGGCACTCTACCAAGGGCAATAAAGTGAGACTCTGTCTCAAAAAAAAAAAAAAAAAAAGGAACTTGTCTACCCTACTAATAAGGATTATCTACCCAAACCCCCAAACACTACAGCTAACATCATACTTAATAATGAAAGAATGAATGCTTTCCCCTAATACTGTAAACAAGGTAAGTATGTCTACTTTCACTTCTCCTATTTAATATGGTACTAGAAGCCCTCATCTGTGCAAACAGGCATAAAATTGAAAACAAAGAAATAAAACTATCCTTGTTTGCAAACAACATGACATGATCACTTATATAAAAAATCCTAATAAGAGAGTTAAGAGAGATCATTGAAAGGAAAGTCAGATTCCAACCTGGAAGAAAATATTTGCAAATCACATATGTGACAAGAGAACATATCCAGAATATATAAAAACACTCTCAAAACTCAACATTAAGAAGACAAACACACTCTCCAAAAAAAATGGACAAAACTTTTGAATAGACACGTTATCAAAAAATATATATGTGGCAAATAAGCTTATGAATAAAGATTCAGTGTTACTAATCATTAGGGAAATACAAATTAAAACAACAACTAATAGCATCATATCCCTATTAGAATAACAAGGATGCACAGCAAGTAGGACTCTAATACGTGCTGGTGGTGCAGCAAAGCGGTACAGCCCTTCTGGAGAACAGTGAAGCATGTGCTTAGCATAAGACCTGCAGTCCCAAGCCTAGATATTCACCCTAAATAAGTGAAAATCTGTATTTTCACACACATACAGCAACATTGAATCTGGATTTATTTATAATCATCCCAAATTGGAAACAATCTAAACATATTTCAATAAAGAAAGTAATAAACAACTTTGGAAACATTTATAAATGGAATACTACTGAATAAGAAAAAAGCAATAAACTCTTGATCCATGACCATATTATGCTGAGTGATAAAAAGCCAGTCTTAAAAATTTACATGCTGTATGCAATAGTCTGAATGTTTACACCCTCCTCCCCAAGTGTATATGTTAAAGTCCTAATCCCCAAGGTGATGGTTTCCTAAACGGGGCCTTTGGGAGGTGCTTGGGTCATGGAGGCAGAGCATTCATAAAAGAGATTAGTGTCCTTATAGAAGAAGCTTGAGAGAGACCCCTTGCCCTTCTGCCATGGGGTTAGAGTGGGAAGGCTCTATCAGTGATGAAAAGGTCCCACCCCAGACACTGAATGCCTTGGACCTCCCACCTCCAGAACTGTAGGAAATAAATTTAGTTGGTTGTAAGACACCCAGTCTCTTGTGTATGGTTGTAGCAGTACCAACAGTCAAAGACTACGTGATTTCATTTAAATAACATTCCAAAAAGGCAAATCTATTAGGTTAGAAAACAGACCGGTGGTCACCAGGGATTAGGGGAAGGATTTGACTACAGAGGAGTGGCATGAGGAAAATTTCTGATGCAATGAAACTGTTCTATGGCCATTACACAAATCAATACGTGTGTCGAATTGCGTATAATCAGATGCCCAAAACATCAGTTTTACAGTACGTATATTTTTAAGTGATAAATTAATAAAAATTTTAAAAAACAACTACACACCCACAAGAGAGAAAAACAATTAAATTCAAGTGAGGGGAGAAGGAGGAGGGAAAGGAGAGAGGGGAGAAGGGAGGGAATTGGTGTGTTCTCACCTAAGGAGCCCAATGCAATGTTCCACAGTACACCTGCTGGGTGACGGGCTCAACTAGAATTTGAATTTACCTAACAAAAGCAAACGATGTAACCTAGTCATTCTCACTCTCCTATTAATCTGAATTTTATTTTAAGTTTTTTAAAAGAAAATGCTAAGAGAAGAGATTTTATTGTGTTGGCAGATGGTAAACCTCAACATTAAGATAGTCTGCTCTATAATTTATTTATCAATCTCTCTTTCATGTTTACATGGATGGAGCTGGACCATATTCTTCTTAGCAAAGTATCTCAGGAATGGAAATAAAAGTATCCAATGTACTCAGCCCTACTAAGAAGCTAAATTATAGCTTTCACATGAAGGTTATAGCCCAACAATAGCAAAAGACTATGGGGAAGGGGCCAAGGAAGAAGAAGGGAGGGGGAGGTTTTGGTGAAGGGAGGGTAATGAATGGGGCCACATCTATGGTGCATCTTGGAATGGGTACAGGAGAAACTTACTAAATGCAGAATACAAATGCCTACATACAGTAACTAAGAAAACGCCATGAAGGCCATGCTGAACAGTTTGATGAGAATACTTAGGATTGTGTATGAAAGCAGCACATTGTACCCCTTGATTGCACTAATGTACACAGCTATGATTTAACAATAAAAGTAAATAAATTTAAAAACAAAATTGCCAGGCGTTGTGGTGGGCGCCTGTGGTGGTCCAGCCCAGTGCCTGGCACATGTTACCTATTTGTTAAATACCTGCTGAATGAAGGAATTGAGATGACCAGCTTCTCCCAGGAGCAGCTACTTGGGAGGCTGAGGAAAGAAACTCACTTAAGCCCAAGAGTTTGAGATTGCTGTGAGCTATGATGCCATGGCACTCTACCCAGGGAGACAGCTTGAGACTGTGTCTCAAAAGAAACAAAAGAAAACAAAGCAGAAATCAGATGCCATCACTCCAATGCCTACATCCTTCCCAAGGTCCCTATTGTCCTTGGAGTGAAGTTTTCACTGCAGCTTATCTCTGCCCTCATACCCCACAGGTACCCCCAAAGCTCCTGGTACTCTAGTCTCTTGGGGCCTCAAACCCCACAGGCCTGGTCCAGCCTTGAGGTGCTTGCACTTGCTGGCCTTCCCCCATGCAGTCTTCATGGGGCTGGCTCCTTCCTGCCCATCAAGTCTAAACTCACAGCCCTTCTCAGGGAGACCGACTCTGACCACCTATGTAAAGTGGCCCTTCCACCCCGTGCTCCCTAGCACTTCATGCCTTTCCTTTCCACAGAGCACTCTCATCTAACTCATGTATTTACTCACCTGTGTGTCACCTTTCTCTCCCACTAGAAGCCACTGTCCCCTGTGTATCTCCCAGGTCCAGCCCAGTGCCTGGCACATGGTACCAATTCGCTAAATACCTGCTGAATGAAGGAATTGAGGTGGCCAACTTCTCCCAGGAGCAGGAGAGCTTGAGTCAGCTTCTTGTGCGCCTAGTAGATGAATGGACGCTCTCAAGTAAGCCCCATGAACGGCATGAGGGAAGCAGATCTGGGCAAGAAGAAAAGCGAGGGAAAGGCGAGGGTGCAGCTGGAGCCCAAGCTCAGCCTTACCCACATGAGCTGCCAGAGCACGATAAGCCACCCTGAGGCAAGGTGATAGCCTTCTGTACCCCCATATTGCTCAGTGATTAGCTGAGGGCTATCCCAGGGCAGCCCACTGCCTCGTGCCCAGTGCAACCCACACTCACAACACTGCTGGGGAAGGGACCTGAGAGGCACCAGCAGGGTCACCTCAGGAGGAACCTCCTCCCTGTCATTCATAGGGCAGAATGCCCTGTAAGAGGAATGCAGGCTCCTTCTGGCCTGCTTCTGTGCCCAGCTGCAGCCCCCCATACATGCCCTGAACCTGCTCACTGCCTCCCAAGCCCGTGCTCTGTGTTTTCTCACTGGTTCTGAGAACAATGAGTGAGCCCTGCAGAGTCCCCTGCCCTGCCATAGCTGCGAATGGCCACCCAATCAGCTGGGCACCTGCTGCAGCATCAGTTCAACTCTGCTTATTTCCTGACAAATTAAGGTCCAGGAGACGGTGCTGCCACACCAGAAATCTGAATGGCCCCGGGAAGACACCCTGCTCTCCAGCCCTCTTCTGCTTGTACCCAGAGGATGGTGGAGCAGGTCAGGCAAACAGAGCTCAGCGTGACAAATGGCCCAGCCCACTGCCCCTGCTCTTGCCCTCACCCGGCAGCTATTGACAGCCCGTGGGCACTTGAGTTTTTCTCTTTTCTCGGTAGGCTCTTTTAATTGAAAAATATAAAGAAAATGCCTATTGATTCTGTGCAACTGATAAGCTTGGCACTCCTGGGCCTTTTTAATCAGGAGCCAGAGCCTGGCTTGAAGCTCCAGGGAGGAAAAAGAGTTGGAGGGGCGAGCACAGCCAATCCAGGCTGGGGAGTTGGGGGGGGCTCCCTGCCTCTTCCAACAAACTCCTGCACAGGTCTTCAGAATGAGGCATGGGGAGAGGGGTGAGAAAACAGTGTAGGAACCTACCACTTTCTAAGGAAGTTTGCTGCTCCTAATTTTTGAGGCATGTAATTATCCCCAACATTTATACAACACTTTGTGTTTAGGAAGCAATTTACATTTGCAAAGCCCTTCCACATTCATTGTCTGATTTGGTAAGGTTGTTTACTACAGAGGACAACTGGCCTCCCTCTGCTCACCAAGCTGTGCATCTAGGAAACCGAAGCACTGCCCCCAGCAGTCCTGGGAAGTAGCCTGGAAAGCGATTACTGTCGCATTTTATAGATGAGGACATTGAAGTTCAGAGACATTGTAGCTTGACCAAGGTCACACAGCAAACGGGCAGTCAGAAACTGGCCAGCTAGACTGCTGAGCTCCTCCAGGTGGTCTGTTTCCCAGAAATGAGGTTCTTCGGTCATTTGGCTATCAAGACACAGTGCTTGCCCATTAGACTCCTGCTCAGTGTGGATCACAGTCAGATTTGAAGAACTTCCTAAGAAAAAGGGTAACTGAGCATTGTGAAGAGCTAACCAGGTGATCTCCCCTTCCATGGAGAAGGCTCATCTCAGGATAGGGCCTGACAGCATGGGGATGGACCAGATGACTTCCCTAAGCCCCTTCTAACATGAGATGGCTCTGATTCCCAGAGTGCCAAAGAGTGGTGCCCATCAGCCTAAATTGAGCCAAGACAGCCCACTTATCTTCTTTTTGGCACATGCCAAGACATGAGTCATAGAAGTCATAGAAGGTGCAGGGAAATTTTATTGAATTATCAATATTTAATATCTCCGGGGAGGTGACATCAGCAAAATTGCCTGGCCTGGCAGTGCCATCTAGATGGACAGGCTCTTCATCTCCCTGGGCATTCTATCCTCCCCAGATGGAGGACAGGTAAAATTTATGGGCTCTTGGAATGGAGGTGGCATATGCCTCCAGCACTGTGTGTGCTGGCCTAGGGGTCACATGATCCAGCAGGGCTGGGGGCCAGGTGATCATTTTGTAGGACTAGGACTCAGGGTCTCTAGCTGTTTTAAAAGTGCTGGTGAAGTGTGGGGCCTCAAACCCCACAGGCCATCTTCACCCCAGTCCTGCCCACCCACACTGTTCCTCAGCCAAGAAAGTGAAATTCTCTGGGCCTCAGTTTTCTTCTTTATAAAATGGGTTATGGTCTCTGCCTCACAGGTTCGTTGTCAGGATAGGAATGTGCTTCACTGGATGTATACCTGGCCCAGGGCTAGCCCAGGTGGGGTCCAATCCTCTGGTAGCCCCAGCCTCCTCAACAAGGAAGGACCCAGGGCCTAATGAGAACAAGGGCCAGGACATACAAGAAAGGGAAGCACTATGAATTAGCTGGATGTTGTTTAGTCTCCATCATTTATAGCTAGAGAAATTAAGGGTGAAAGAAGCTAGGTGATGATGAATCCAAGCTGACATGCAAATCTGAACCTATGGCTGTTAGGCAATTTTGCGTCCTTAAACTGCTCCAGGTCTGGATGAGATAAGGGAAACTGAGGCAATAGCACAGGCATTCCCAAAGTTGTACAAGGTCTGATAACTAAGTTCATGAACTTGCCACTGTGTGCTACTGTTGGCTGCAACATACAAACAACTTGGTAAGATTTAAAATAACCTTGGTATATCAGGGTCTCACAGCTGCGTTCATGTCAGTGTGTGGCAGTGTCTTGCTGAGTAGCATTGGTTATCATTTTTGTATGCTGTTACAAGAATGTTGGAGTTTGACTTTGAGCAACAAACAAACATTAAATTTCTTGTTAAACTTGGTGAAAGTGGAAATGAAATCAGGGACATATTAGTCCAAGTTTGTGGGAGTAATGCCATGAAGAAAATGTCAGTGCACAAATGGATTAAACATTGTTTTGAGGGGAGAGAAAGCATTACTGATGAAGAGAGGTCAGGGCAGCCAGTAATGAGCAGAACTGATGAAAATATTGCAAAAATTCATTGAATTGTGTGTCTTAATTGTTGGCTGACTATAAGAAACATAGCAGAACAAGTAAACATCAATAGAGAAATGGGGAAATCATAACTGAAAATTTTAGCATGAGAAAGGTGTGTGCAAAAATGGTCCCAAAGGAGCTCACTGAAGAATAAAAGCAGAGTTGAAGTTTGCCAAGACCTTTGGGAGAGCCAAAATGATGTTTGAGTCCATGTTATCACTGGTGATGAAACATGGGTGTACCTTTATGACCCTGAAACAAAGTATCTAAGTGCATGGTGGAAGTCAGCCAATTCTCCACAACCAAAAGAGTTCCCTTAGTCCAAATTAAGAGTCAAAACGATGTTGCTAACTTTTTTTGATATCAGAGGGATTATTCATTGTGAATTTGTACCAACTAGACAGTTAACTGAGTTTACTATTTGAAAGTGCTAAAAAGGCTGCATAAAAAAAGACAAAAATGCCCTGAATTTTTCACCAACTCACGGCTCTTGCATGATGACAATGCACCAGCTCACATGGCATTGTCTGTGAAGAAGCTTTTAACTGGCAAACGAATAACTGTATTGGAACATCCTTCCTACTCAATCTAATCTGGCCCCAGTGATTTTTTTCTTTACCCAAAGATAAAGGAAATATTGAAAAGAAGACATTTTGATGACACTCAGGCCATCAAGGGTAATATGACAACAGTTCTGATGGTCATTCCAGAAAAAGAGTTCCAAAATTGCTTTGAAGGGGGAACTAGGCACTGGCATCAGCGCACAGCTTCCCAAAGGGAGTACTTCAAAGGTGACCATAGTGATCATCAGCCAATGACGTAGGGTGACTTTGTGAACTTAATTGTCAGACTTTGTACAGGCTGATCCCAGGGAAAATCCCAGAGTCGATTTGTTCTAGAGGAGATTCTCCTCCCATGAGTGTCTGTGCTGTCTGGGATGCGGCATCCTCTGCCTAGTCTGGCCAGCACAACACAGCTCCTCCACGGGGACCAGGGTCTGCCACCCTGGCTCTTAGGGTTCTATCTGCCCAATTCCCTGGATGCCTTTAGGCCTGAAGGTCAGGAAGTCCTGAGATGCCCAGAAGTTTTTCCTACCTCACTTGCCTGCACTGAAAGTACCATTTCCAGTTGCTGTTTCAACAGTAAGAAGAAACTCATATCTCCACCAGTCCTGGTGGATATATGAATCTAGGCAATTCACTTCTGCTGTCTGGGCCTCAGTTCCCCATCTCTAAAGAAAAGGGCTGGGCTGGATTTTCACTATGTGCCCTTCTGCACAACCTTTCCTAAAGAGCACAGCATGATCTGTGCCCACGGGGAGTTCCACCCAGTGGCAGAGACTCCCAAATAAATTGACAGCAACAATGCTTCACAAGACAAGCTAGGCACAAGTGTCACCTGGGGTGCTGGGCTTCCCAAGGGGCCTGCAGGGTGAGGCCATGGGGGTGGGGGAGCTGGCCAGGGAGCAATAGGGATATAAGAGAGCTGTCTACAGTGGGGGTATCCCCCGCAATTCTGGGCTCTAAATTGAGAGAATCAGGCAGTGACACTGGAAGTGGTCACAAGTGGAGTTCAAGGTAAAAGAAATAGCAGACAAGTTCTGGAGTGAGAGGTTGGAGGGCTTATTCTCATCCCACTTGAGGATAGGAGAGCCCATGGGGACAGGGGTAGACTAGTGATTCCAGCCATGCAGAGAAGAGGCATATTACTTTCCTAGCCTGGGGGGTGGGAGGGGTACCAGGTCATATTACTACAAACCAATGGCTTAAAACAACAGAAATTTCTTCTCTCACAGTTCCAGGTGCCACCAAGGTCCTTCCCCTTACAAGGCCCTAGGAGAAAATCCATCCTCTCCTCCAGCTTCTGGTGGTTGCTGGCAATCCTGATGGCTCCGTGACTGGAGGCACAGCACTGTCATCTCTGCCTCCACCATCGCAGGAAATCCCCTGTGTCTCTGCTCCGTCCAAATTTCCCTTTTTCTTACAAGGACATTCGTCATTGAATTATGCCCATCTTGTCTTAATGGAATTATATCTGCAAAATCCGATTTCCTAAAGAATTAACATTCACAAGTTCTGTGGGAGACATGGATGCTGAGGGGACACTCCTGGACCCAGTACAGGAGGATAGGTAGTGGGGGGAATCCAGGCAGGCTGGCCTGCAGTGGGCCTGTTCCCATGTGTCATTGTCCTGCTGAGCCCCGGAGCTACTGGTTTGTGACAGGTTTGGCAGGATTGTCCAAGATGATGGGGTTGGGGCCACTCCTTGCAGCTACCTCAGACCCTTGGGTCCCCTTTTAGCAGGGACGTGCCCCTCTTACCTATCCCTTCTCAGCCCTCCTTGCCTGGCAGTGTAAGTACACCTGAGTGCTGGGCCGGGAGGAGTAGAAAAGTGAGAGCCCCCTGGCAGAGCGGGTAGCACCGGGCAAATCCAGGACCTAGAAGCTCCAGTTCTCATCATGGCCCTTACCTGCCTTCCTGTGTGGCCCTGAGGAATTGAAGCCCCTCTCTGAGCCTCATCTTCCCCAATGAGACACGAGGACTAGATCTAGTTAACCTCCACGGGCCCTTGAAAATTGCTTTTAAAATTTGGTGGTCCCTAGGGTAAGGGTAAACCCCAGGGAGGCTGGGGTCTCTCCTGAGCTCAGCCTCTGGAGATGACTGTTCACTCTAGAAAAAGAGGACCTCTTGCTAGCCCCTGTAATAGGTGGAAAGTGCCCCCATGGACATGTGGTTAAGCTCACTCTTTTATTTTTAGTGAGATCAGGGCATTTAGTGTGGCTGAGTGACACATATGGGGGTCATAAAAGTAGCAGGCAGGGACAGAAATCGTGCTTCTCCTAGCAACCTGGCTGCATGTGACATGCCATCCCCATCAAGAGGATGTTAAATACACCCTAGCTTAGTCTGCCCCACAGTGAGCACCCCCTGCATCAGAGCAGGGGGCCATGTGACAGGGTAGAGTCCCCTGATGTCCCTCCTCCCAGGGCCCTGCTCAGTTCCCAGGAGGCTGGAGTGGGCTGCCCTCCACCCTGAGTGTGGCTTAAGGTGGCATCCCCTCCCCTACTGCTGGCCAGCTCTGGGGCCTGTGTGTAGCCAGTAGAACATTGCCAAACGGCCAAACTGTAAGAGCCAGAAGCCCCTCGATTTAGAGTTCCCGTGGAAACACACATAATCACACTCTCTCACACTCTCATACACACATACGTGCACATAGGGTCGCATGTACCCTCCCACATCTACACATATACAACACACCTGCCTACCCTCCCATCCACACTCACATCCTAAAGCCCAGGTCCAGTCTCCAAGTTGATGCAGACATGGCTCCATGTGGACTCATGTCCCTAACTGGGAGATGGAGCCCAGGGCAGGCAGAGCTCAGCCTACGGCCCTCTTGCTCAGGACGAATATGTGGCCAAGTAGCTCTGAGGAGGCTGTTCTCAGTGCCTCCCTGCACTCCCCTCATGCAGGGCACCCCTGCAAGGCCAGCCCTCCCCACTGTCACCCTGTCTTAATTTGGGCACCTGTACAGGCAGCCTGGGGTAAGAATTTGGGTGTACGTTGTTTGAGAGGTGATCCAGGAGACTTATCAAAGGGATGAGGTGTGGGGCATAGACAGGGGGGAAAGGCAAGGAGGGCGTGTTCACCAGTTGGTTCCTGCTGGGAGCAACCAGGGTGCAGGCGCTGTTGGAATCTTCTGGAAGACAGCATAGAACATATCTCAAAACTGTTCCCCTCCTCAAGAGGCAAGGATGCCTGGTATTTACCTATCCACTTTCATTCCTCATTGCTGGAGGATTGTCCTGCCCCCCAGAGGGCAAAACATGCTCCTTTAGCCAAAGAATTCCCTTTAGAGAAGTGGGACCATCACCAGGGAGGCAGGTGACCACTGCCGTGGACTGAAAGGAGCCATCCACCAGGGCCATGTGTAAGTTTCCATGCATAGCTGCACACATACTCACAGGTGCAAGTACAAAACACACCTTCCTATTCCCCTCCTTCCCCACCTCAGTCCTCTGTGCTCCTGACACTCTATTCACTGACCCTGGGAAGCAGGGGTGAACATGTTTGGACCTTCCTTCGCTCAGAATGACCTGTTCTCCTGCGGTGGGGGCCGGAGGCCTGGCTCTTCCCGGCTCCAGCCCCAAAGCCCTTCTTGCAGACACATGGCTCTTGAGTTTCAACGTCTGGCTTCAGCCTGGTATATCAGCCACAATCTCAGGCTTTGAAGCTGGAGACTCTCCAGGCAGACAAAGGGGTGGCTTTGCAGGGAGGTGGTTCTTAGGGTGCCAACCCAGGTGTGTAGCGATTATCTTGGGGGCCTAATCAAGGTGCCTTGTCCCCAGCTTTGCTGATGAATGACTGCCGCCCCTCCCCTCCACCACTTCCCCAATGCTGGCTGCCAGGACAGACACCTGCTAGGCCAGGGACCCTTTCCCTCCCCTGCCTGGTCTCTTTTTATATCATCACAAAGAGGACAAAGCCGGGGCCCACCTGGTGATGGGAGGACCCAAGGCTCCTTATTTCTCAGCTGTGACCAGGCTCCCCCAAGTATAAATTGGGGGGGTGAGTAGCGAAGGTGGATTGAAACTACCGGTGAATACCAGAAATTTGCATTGAGCAGGGAGGGGTGTCCTCAGAGAGACTGGTAAACAGATAGCTGGCGGCTGGGAGGCACAGCAGCCTGAGAGGGGACCCACCTGGGAGCCTCCCAGAGGAGATGCTTGTGGGTCCGGGTGCACACGATGAGGGCCCTGCTGGTCGCTGAGCTGGGTGCAGGGCCAATCTCCCCAAGGACCCTGTTAAGACCTTTGTCCCCAAGGCCCATGTGGAAAGGGCCAGAACCAGTCCCATCTTTTCCAGAAGGAGCTGAGAGAAATAAAGCTCAGAGAAATTGAGAGAGCCAGCCATATTCACACCATACCAGGCCCCCACAGCCAGACTGCTCAAGGCCTGGCTAAGACTTAGCGTCTGATGAGGGCTGCCTGTAGGGTGGGCACATGGGAAGTGATGAGTTTAGTAGGAGCAAAGATGGCGTGGTCGAGCTGTCCATGTGCAGTCTCCTGGCCAGTTGTCTCCCACTGGGTCCAGGGGCAGCCAAACTCTTGCCTCCCCATCTATTTCCCCTTGCCAACTCATGACTAAGCTGGGGGTCCAGCACTGTTGTTGTGATAGCCACAAACAACATGAGAAGTACGTGTGTAAGCACAGTGGCCCTCAACTCTTCCTAGGAGGTTGGGAAGGAGGGAAAGGAAAAAGAGAGAGAGGGAGACAAGGGGAGAAGGGAGAGACCAGCTGGGGCCGGGCGCAGTGGCTCACCCCTGTACTCCTAAGCACTCTGGGAGGCCAAGGTGGGTGGATTGCTTCAGCTCAAGAGTTCCAGACCAGCCTGAGCCAGATCGAGACCCCCATCTCTAAAAAAAGCTGGGCATTGTGGCAGGCACCTGTAGTCTCAGGTATTTGGGAGGCTGAGGTAACAGTTTAAGGTTGCTGTGAGCTATGACAGCATAGCACTTTACCAAGGGTGACAAAGTGAGACTCTGCCTTAACAACAAAAAAAGATCATCTAGGCCTCAGACTTCTTGTGGAGATTAGTTAGGAACAGAGAGCAGCCAAGTTTCTCTTGTGGGAAGTGATTGCTGGAGAGGCTGGCCTGCTAGGCTCCTGGGCTCCTCGGTGCCCAAGCTATTAAGATGAGCCATGGCTTCCCCAGGACCATCCTTCAGAGCCAAGACGGAGGGCTGGTCAGGGGAGGGGGCACATTATTCATAGCTAAAGAAAGACTCATTACTTTGCACCAACCCTTGGCTGGTATTGAATATACTGTTTCTCCCCTCTTAACAAATGGCTTCTTGAGGGTTTAATTAACTTCTTAGCACCCTTAGGCAAGCAGCCTGCCCCCACCGCTGGACAAAGCCTGAGTCAGCTGTATTGAGGAGCAGGGATGGTCTTCAGGAGAGGCAACGCCTGCCCGGTGGAGGAGTGGAAGATGGCAGTGTCCTTGTTGGACCTTGGCCAGCCTACTCACCTTACAGATGTGAAGACTGAGGCCTAGTCTGCATGTTTGTAATGGGGAGAAGTGACCTGGGCCACTTGCTCAATGTTACACAGAAAAGGGAGGCATAACCAGGCCTAGAATGCAGCCTTACCTGTGCTTTCCCCTGCCAACGTCATTAGGTGTGAGGAATGCACAGTGTGGAGTGACTCTGTAGTGACAGTCACACGTCATCTTCTGAGAAATGCATTTTTAGGCAGTTTTGTCACTGTGCAAATAGCACAGAGTGCACTTACACAAGCCTGGGCGGCACCACCCCCTCCACGCAGGCTGTGTGGTCCAGCGCTTCTACAGTACAGACCACTCAGTGCGTGACTGTGCTGAGTACTGCAGGGAGCTGTAACACAGGGGTAAGTATTTGTGATAGGAATTCTTCATCTCCGTCATAATCTTACAGGAACCCTGTCATATGTGGTCTGTCATTGACTGACATGTCATTATAGGACAAACAACTGTACTGAATTAACTTGACCAAGGCTCATGGCAAAACTGACCTGAGTCTTCTCAAATCCTCCTCCTCCTCCTCAACATTTATCAAGTCCTTCCTAAGTGTCAGACGCTGCACTAAGCCCTTCATATGTTATCTCATTTAGCCCTCACCTGGACCCCACGAGGCTGGTATTATTAATAGTTCCACTTTTCAGACGAGGAAACAGCGGCTCAGAGAGATTAAGGAACTCCCTGAAGGTCACCCTGCCAGAACCACTAGACTATACTGCCTCTCTAGAGAAGAACCCACATCCTTGGACCCACGATTTTCAATGAGAGGGAAACCAAGGACTTGACCAAGTCAGTCCCTAAGTGGACTCAAACTCGTGGCTTCTGATTCCTCGTCCAGTGAAGGTCCTTCCGCCCTTACCATGTAGCCCATCCTCTTGCTTCACTCCATGCTTTCCGCCCTATCTCAAGTCCTTTCTGTCATGTAGGGCTAGGCCCCCAGCTTCGTGAGCCACATTCAATAGCCCCTTTCAGTTAAGGGGGCTAAAACCCAGCCTGAACTTGGGAATCAGATAGACCCTGCTGGAAACACTGCTCTGCCATTTTGTGCCGTGGTCCTTGGGCAAGCCACTCCCCCAGTAGAGCCTCGATTTCTTCATCTGGCAAATAAAAATGTGCCCCATAGGACAATTGTGAGAATTGAATGTGTGCTCTCAACACTTAGCCCAGAGGCTGACACACCATAGCATGCGCTCAATAATTATGTCATTAGGATAAGGGTTCTGCTGGGCCAGGAACCCCCACCCCCCTCCTACACCAGCTATTACAATCACCCTCCCTGCACATAGAGGGACTGTCCAACACCTCCCCCAATTAGACTTGGGATGGAGAAGGTCGGGAGGACACTGGACACCAGAGCAGAGCCCTTCCCGCCCAGGGGGTGTGCCAGGGCCGCCTCTCAGGCTGCGGGCTAATTAATTGTGCTGGGCTGACAGCAGAGAGGGGCTGCACTTTTTGCCGGCAAGTCCAGAGCAATGATGGAATAATGGGCTCTAATGCACTGGGCTTCTCCGGGGACCTGTCTTTCATCCCCAACAAAACTAATTAATGATAGCAATAAATAAACCGATCCAGCCCGCACTGCCTGGAGCAGCCAGGGCTCCTGGAGAAAAGCCTGTTGCTGGCTAGACCATGGAGTGCTGTGGCCTAGGCTCTTTGGCTTGATTTGGAGGTGGGGGGAGGGTGGGAATGAGGACACTATGATGTCATGTGGGCTGGAGTAGAAGGAATCAGGACCGAGACATCTATTTGACCCCACACTGAAAACTCGGAAGCTGAGTTCTAGTCTCAGATAAGCCGCTATGCAGCTATGTGACCTTGTCAGCTCATTCCATGTCTCTGAGCTTGGGGATGTTAACTCCACTGAGATAAAAAATACAGAGGCTATAAGCCAGGGAGGGTCACATTTCCTCCTATGGCTTAGAAGGCAGGAAATTGCCAGGCTCATTAGAGGAAGGATGTCCCACCCATGGGCCGCAGGTCAATTAATGCTGAAACACAGAAAGCATGAATGTCGGTGGTTCTTAACTTTCAGCAGACATCGGGGACCCCCAGGGGCTTGAAACCCAGACTGTGGGCCCTGCCCCAGAGCTTCGGAGTCAGTGGGGCCTGGGAATTACCTTTGTAGCAGGTCTCCAGGGGATGGTGAGACTGCTAGTGGGGAACCCGACTTTGAGAGCCACTGCTCTAGTCTGGGTCTCAGAGACTTGGGTTCTCATCCCATCTCTGCTTCCAGCTGGCTCAGCGTTTCTTGCTTCCCCTCTCTGAGCCTCAGTTTCTCCACTGGTAGACTGGAGCATGTAAGTGTGTGTGTATGCAGGGGGATGGGCTGTGCTCTACCTATCAAGGCAGCTCAAGACCTCCTATGTGACATTGGGCCACTGTGTCTCTATGTCCTCTTGGACAAACTGGCTCAAGGCAGGAGGATAACAGAGATCACAGCAGGATGAGCACATTTCAGAAGGCTCCGCCCCCATTCATAGAGAAGCACATGCCCCCAAAGATGGCAGCCCCCATAGTCAGCACAGGAATCCTTGCCCCTAAGTGCATTCGCACCCAGTGGCCCTGACTTTCCACTATCAATGAGCTCACTCTCCCCCATGGCCGGCCACCCCATTTCAAAGTTCTAAGGAAGTGTTTTTTGCTTGTTTGTTTTTAGTGAAAATTCAAAATCTACCTCCCTTGAACTACCTTGGCCACACCTGTCTTTGGCCTCAGTTTCCCCAAAGGTCCCTTTCACTTCTGACATTATGACACATGGATTGGAGCTAGTCTCTACCACTCACTGCTGCAGAATCTTGAGAAAGTCAGCATAAGCGTTGGAACCCATGTCCCCTTCATAGGATGGGCAGAAATAGGAAAAAGAGGTCAAAATGTAGAGCTCAGTGTAAATGCAAGAGGCCCTAATCATTGTTAGGTGGTTAACGTGTCCCCCACTCAGGCTGCAGTCAGGCAGGTATCCAATTTCCAGACCAGCTGCCTTTCCTAAGGCCTGTCTGCAAGTGAGAATGAGCTACAGTCCCTCCCTGGATACTGGGCATTTTTAATCATAAGTGATCCCCCCTTCTGCTAGAGCTTGTGCCTGACCTCCTTAGGGCCTGTGGCCAGTGCTCTAGAGTGGCCTCCACTGGGCTCCTCTGCTGGAAGTGCCTGGGGATCCACAACCCTGGAACTCACACCATCAGTGACACATCCTGGCTCTGGCTTCCCTGAGCATTAGTGTAGCCTGGAGAGCCTGACTTCCTCTTTATAAAGCAGACCCCAAAAATCAACACTGACTGAGCAGAAATGGCATCTACTGAACAGATTCCAGGGACTCACAGGTTCACAGAGAAGAGCTGGAAAATACAGTGGCCAGACCACAGGTCAAACCATGACCCCACCAAACCAGTTTGAGGAGGACATTGCCACTAAGCACAGGAGGCCACCCTCTGCTCCGCCCCAGGGTCATGGGGCTGCACGTTACTGCCACTGCCAGTGCTGCCCCGGAGGCCCTTGGAGCTGCCCTGCCGCCCACCATCAGAGTGGTCTTCCCAGGGTCCTGCTCATGTGCATCCGGCCCATCTCAACAGGCAGAGCTCAGCAAATGGGTCTGCACCTGAGCTGCAGGAGAGGCTGGGAAAGTGAGAACCTGGGATTTTCTGTAGCAGCAGGTAGGCGTGAACAATCCTACAAAAATAGAAAGAAGGTTCAGATCTCGGGCAGGAAAAACATACGAGTGGCCACTCCTATTCAATGCAACCCACCTTTGTCAAGCATCTGCATGCAGAAAGGTCACGGGCAAGATGCAGACAAAAATAACAGCTCGCCCTGAGCATGTGCCAGCTGCTCTTCTGAGGACTTGTCAAGGATCACCTCATCCTAGCTTCTCAGCACCTTCATGCAGGAGGTGCTTTAGTTATAATCATCCCCTCTACTTCAAGAAAACTCAGGCCCAGAGAGGCTGCCTGTGGTCATGCAGCTAAGGAGAAGCAATCCCTGGCCTGAACCTGTTGTCTGTCCCTGGGCTTGCAGTCCTGATGCTCTCTGCTCTTCCCTCTGTCTTACACGCAGAAGACCCAGCTGCCACCCTAGGGAGCAGGAGAAGCACAAACTGCTAGAGTACAAGGTGAATGGTGCCAAGAATTGGAACTATTGAGCAGCCAAGGAGTTGGGCCAAGAGCAACATCAGAAGTTGTACCCAGGATATGTCAGAGACTCCATGGAGAGAGGGAGAAGGATCACTGGGAAGGGGTCCTTTGGCCTGAGTTCCACCTGCTCATGAGCTTTCCCAGCTCGGGGCCCAGACTGACCTCAGAGTCTTGTCCACAACAAGGATGCTCAGGATGGCAGGAGCTTCAACACTGGAAGGTGAGGGGTGCTTTTTGGTAGGGCCATGATAAAACCAGGTTGAGCCTACCCAACCAATGCCAGCTGTCTCCATTAGCCAGAGAGGCACTTCTGAGATCATGTGTGAACAAATGGGATCCAGGGTCCCAGAGCTTTCCAACCCTAGGTCTCCAAGGGAATCAGCAGGACGTTAAAAACATAGGGATCAGGGTTTGACTCAGAAGTCTGGGGCGAGTCTTTGCATCAGTACTTTGAAAGGCTCCCCAAGTGCCTCTAACATGGAACAAGGGTGGGACATTCCTACCTCTGGGAGTCTGGACCTTCTCCATATCTGGGGGGGGGGGGTATTCTCCATCCACTGCTGAATCCCAGGAGAGGGTGGCTCCCAGTGTGGCAGCTCGATGTCACCATATGAACTTAAAACAGGAAGCTGGGAAATAATCTCTCTCATCAGAAATGAGTCCAAGGCACTTGGTGCTACAAAGCAGCCTGGACTGGGGTAGGAACAGAGCTAACATGTGGGGAGTTCTGAATCCTACAAAACGCTGTCTTCTTTAGGAAGCCCCCAAACCCTAGTTCAGAGAGATCTGGTCCCTCTGGGTTTCTCCAACCCTGAATGACAGTCTGGAAACATAACAGATTGGCAACAGTTTTGATTAGACAATTTCCTACCCAAAAGCCTTCCTAAGCTCCTCTTTGTCCTCAGGATAGAGTCCTAGTACCTCAGCCAGGTGTTCAACACTCCCCCAGGAGTCGAACTACCAGTCATCTGCACTCTCCTGGACATATGTGGAAAGAGCCTGGCAGCTCTGGACCTACACAGACCCAGGTGCCTAAGGGGATTGCTGTGGGAATTTAATAATGTGGAGGATGTAAAATGCCTCCCACAGGTCAAAGTCCTTTGGAAAATGACAGCTATCATCACCGTCATTATCATTATCATCGTCAACACAATTATCACCATCATCATCACCACCACCACCACCATGACTGTCATCATTATAATCTTCATCGTCACACCGACCATCATCATCACCACCACCACCACCATGACTGTCATCATTATGATCTTCATTGTCGCACCAACCATCATCACCACCACCACCATCACTGTCATCATTATAATCTTCATCATCACACCGTCCATCATCACCACCACCATTACCATCAATTTAATCATTATAATCTTCATTGTCACTACCAACATCATCATCACCACCACCACCATCACTGTCATCGTTATAATTTTCATCGTCACACCGACCATCATCATCACCACCACCACCACCATCACTGCCATCATTCTAATCTTCATTGTCGTACTGACCATCATCACCACCATCACCACCACCATCACTGTCATCATTATAATCTTCATTGTTGCACTGACCATCATCATCACCACCACCACCACTGTCACCGTTATAATCTTCATCGTCACACTGACCATCATCATCACCACCACCACCATCTTCTTCTTCATCAGCACCGTCGTCATCACTCGTATCATTATCCTCTCCATCTTCACCACCATCATTACCATCATCATCATCATCACTACCACCATCGATGCTGTTGCTTATTCTAGCCCTTTCTCCTGGATTGCCCTCCATTTCTTTCTCATGGGTATAGATGTATAAATGAGCATAAATCCTGCTCATCCCTCATGGCCCAGCTCAAATGCAGCCTCCTCCCTGATGCCCACACTTTCGAGGAACATGTGAAGCCTACCCAGGTCTCCTATGTGCTCTGTGTGTGTGTTTCCACATTGTCTCCCTTGTACCAGACTGCCAGACTGCTCCAGTTCGCCAGCCTCAGCTCACCTCGCACTGTCTTTACTTCCCTTCAAATATCAACGTCTCTGAGCAGCTCTCTTTCCCTGTGTTCATTACTAGGTCCCACTTCTGTCTCCGCAGGACCAAGTAGCTAGCTCATCATATATCTCTCTCCAACGTTACTGCCCCCAACCTACATCACATGTCAATTCTCCTTCTGTCTTAGATGGTGGCCCAGTTCAGAGTTCACACATCTAGGTTCGAGTCTGGATCCCATCACCCTCTGGGCACAGGTTTGTGGATGAGTCACCTCCTCTTTGGGCACCTCCTCTTTGCCTCTCCAACCACAGAACGCGTAGCTGCATAGATAGATTTCTCAGCCTCTTTCTGGCTTGCACATTCTGAGTCTAAGCCTGGGTAGGAAAGGGGTTTGTGCCTTACCCACAGAGCTCTCCTTCCCTCCTAAACTGTGGATGCTGTGTGGTGGTTTGAGGGGCCCTTTATTATGGCCTTGCCTGGATCAGGCCTCTCTATCCGCAAAGGTAGTGGCAGTCTCTCCTCCATTCCAGGGTGGTGGCCTGGGCTGGGCTGGAGGCTGAGGCAGACCCCAGGTAAGAACTGTCAGCCCACTTTCAGCTGAGAGGCTCAGAGCCTGGAGGGATATTTACAGTTTAATAACTGGCCTATTGATTCTCATTTATATGCTGCCATTGGGGCTTACCAAGGAAGTGCAGACGAAAGGGCCGTGTTTGTAAATAAGTCTCCAGTTGACCTCATCACTCAGCCTGCCAGCTTGCTGCTGGACAGGGAGGTGAGTTGGGTTAACACACTGCACTGCCCTCTGCTAGTCCAAGCCCTCACATGCAGTCACAGGACACCAGCCATCCTGGCTGACCCCAGGCCCTCCTGAGCCCAGCTCCTTCCTGTGCTCTGCGCAGTTAGCAGTGCCCTGCCATAGCTGTTATCTCCTGTGACTGTCTCCTTTGAAGGAGGAAGAGCAAGATTTAGTAGCCCCACTTAACAGATGAGAACACTGAGATGGAGTTTGTATGGCTTATTTGATGTCACACTGCCAGGAAAGGGTGAGGCAGGACCAACTTCTAGACAATTTTGAGTGACTATTTTAGTTACCTATTGCGGTGTACCAAACTGCCCCAAAATTCAGTAGTTTAAAACAATAACTGTTATAGAAAACGATGGAGAATTTGCAATGTTAGTATTAACCTGGATAGAGTTGGAGAACATTTTAGTAAAGTATTATAAGAATGAAAAAGCAAGTATCCAATGTACTCAATGCTAACAGGAAGCCAGTAGAGGAGCTAATACATGCCCAAGAGAAAAATTCAATTTCATTCAAGTTGGGGAGAGAGGGGAGAAGGGAGGTGGATTGGTGTGCTCCCACCTAATGGGCACAATGTAAGGGTCTATGGCACACCTCCTGGTGTGGGACACAACTACAACAAATGCAAACATTGTGACCTAATTGTTTGTACCTTATTACTAATCAGAAAATAATAATAACAGTTGTTTCTCGTGAGTCTCTGGGTTAGCTGGTCAGTTTGGCTGGTCCTTACCAGGTCTGGCTGGTATGTGTTGAGCTTGCTCAGGTGTTTGTGACAAGTTGGAGGATTGGCCAGTGCTGGCTGAAGAATGATCTTGGCTGGGACAGAAAGGGTTTGCTGCTCCAAGAGCCTCTCGCATCTCTCTAGCAGGCTGGCCAGGGCTTGTTCTCACAGAGGTGTCAGAAGCCCAAGAGGGGAAATAGAAACACTCAAGCACCTTTACAAGCCTCTGCTTACATCAAGTTTGCCACTATCCCACTGGCCAAAGTGAGCCAGTGTCAGAGGGCTCTGCTTAAAGCCATAGACACAGCAAGGTGTGACAAATGAAGGCCAATAAAACCATCCATCTACCATGCTGGCCCAAGAGCATTGCTGGCCACTGTTTGCCAGCTTTCTGTATTTTCCTTTGCACAGAACCAAAGCCTCGAACAAACAGGAAATCGTTCTGTCTCTCCCCAGTGTAGGTATCAGATCAGCCTTCCTAAGAAGCATGAGCCTTGATCTGGGTGACACCAGAATGCAGCACTGAGAAAATGTGGGCTCAAGACATGGGGGGCTTTCCAAAGGCTGAGGCAGCTTCACAGTCAAAAAGCCTTCCTTGAAAGGTAGTGAGCTCCTTGTCACTGGGAACATGTAAGCACAGGAGGGTGCTAACTGCATGGCTGCAGGAGGGATTGTGCCTCCAAAGAGACAGGATGCAGGTCAGACAAGTTGCCAGCTCTCTCAGGCCAGAAGCTCATAAAAGAAGGGGCCAGTGGCTGCAGACCTAAGGCCAACCCCCACTACACCTCCTGAACTGGCCCCAACCATGGTGTGTCTCAAGAGCAAGTCCAGGAGAGAGCTGTTTCCCAACAGAGAACATAGGAACATGAGAGACCTCAGAAATCTGATCTCCAGGCCCATGGAAAAGAAGGGGAGAGCCAGGCTGGCAGCCCCTGAAAGCACCAGAGGGGGAGCCAGGTAAAGAGAAACATTTGGACACTGGAGCCACACGCCTGGGTTGAAATGACCTTGGACAAGCGATCCTCTCTCCAAGACTCGGTGCTCTCACCTATGAGGGGAATAGTACCACATTTCATGATGGTTGTGAGGGTTAAGAGATCATAGAAATAAATTTCCATGGAAAGAAAGGTAGACCCAGTGACTGTCACTTTTCTTTTTGAGTGACTACAGATGAAGCAAGAGCTGACATAGAATCCTGCCCCCAAGGCTGGTGTCAGCTGCCCACTCCCTGCCCTGCTTGTCTGGAGGGGGCAGCTCAGACTTCCAGGTCTCTTGTGGGGAACCTAGAGGACACAGCAGGGGAGACCAGGGCTGACTGGAATAGTGCACCCACCATCTGCCCCCTCCTCCCATTCCGGCCTCCAGGAAGCGCCCCTTCTCTGTGGCAGGAACCTCATTAGCGGGGAGGTGGGGGGAGGGAGGGCTGGGTTGGGGATGGCCTCGCACTTCCCGGAGCATCAGGAGGTTTCTGCGATGATAATAATAGCAACAGAACAGTTCTCCCAAGTCTGCTCGGCTCTTAATAATGAGGCACAATGCCTTGGCAGCCTGAGGACTGTCCCATGGACTCATTCCTTCACTGACGCGGTGACTGGCCAGCTCGTTGTCCGGCTGATTGATGTGGTGTCTGACTGACAGACACAGAGGTTACCTGGCTGGCTGTCTCTCTGACTCAGGACAGACTATCTGATGAGGGTCTGACTGACACGTAGGGTTCCCTGACTAAAGACTGTCTCACCAACCAGCTGCCTCACATAGAGAAAGTCTGTCTTTAGATAGATCCTGGCTGGACCTTTCAGCAGTGAATACCATGTAAGTGCCTGACTGACCCTCTCACCAACTGACACTGTGCCTAATCAGCTCACCAACTGAGCCTAGTCAGCTCATTGACTGACATGTGACTGCCAAGTTCACAGGCTGGCGCTGTGACTGATCAGATCACTGACACCATGACTGACCCTCTTACCTACTGATACTGCAACTGACCAACTCACTGATTGACACTGTGACTGACCCTCTCACCGAACGACACTGTGACTGACCAGCTCATCTACTGACAATGCAACTGACCGGTTCACCGATTGACACTATGTAGGACCCTGTCACTGACACTGTGACTGACCAGCTCACCTACTGACACTATGACTGACCAGCTCGCCGATTGACACTGTGACTGACCCTGTCACTGACTGACACTGTGACTGGCCAGCTCACTAACTGGTTTACTGGTTGACACTCTGGTGAGGGACACTTCTGTGAGCTGACAAGCCTTTCACATGAACCCACACACAATCGAAAGTGGAGCTGGGCGAGCGCCCACTGACTGAACATCAGCTCACCGTCATCCTAATACACAATTTGCTGGTCGATTTGGAACAGGAAAGCCCCACTTGGTGACAGCATGACTGACTTGCTGGCTGCTGGACAGACCCACTGCATAACTGATTAATATGGATGTGCAACCTGCAACCATGGGCCACATATCGATTATTTGAGGCCTGCTTTTCTTGTCTGTGGTGTTAAGATCACAGAAAGGATGCATGGATTTATTTATTTTTATTTTTTTGCTCATCAGCTTTTGTTAGTGTTTGTGTATTTAATGTGTGTCCCAAGACAACTCTTCTTCCGATGTAAAACAGGGAAAAAAAAGGATTGGACACCCCTGGCTGTCACCTGGCTGACAGATGCTGACCGACTGACCAACAACAAAACAGTCGCCTGCTGTGCTGACTGCGAGGCCCTGGCTGACAGACGGACAGAAGCATCAGCAACAGGAAGGCCGATGATCAAATTAATGGCACAATTTCCTTTGCAGTAGCTTCAAGGAAAATGAAATACTTTGGAATATACCTAAAAAAGGATGTGAAGGATCCCTACAGAGAGAACTATGAGACCCTGAGAAAAGAAATAGCAGAAGATGAGGATTTTTTGGCTCCCTCCCTGACCCCTTGTCTCTGGGTTGGCTTTTCTACCTTGCACTCTTTTAAATTTTATTTTATAGTTTTTGTGCAACTCCTCATACCTACAAAGGAACATAGATAACATATATGAAAATCCCAAAGAAGGAAAATAAAATGGGCAACTGTGTCCCAGCCCCCCAGGTCCAGAGCTGGAACAGTGGCCCTCACCTGCCACACATGCCGTAAATACTCACCCCTGGGCTCCATGTGGGGTTGCAGGGGGGCTCTGAGAAGCCCCTGGAGTGACTGATGTGTAGAAGGGGTCAAGCATCCTGGGCTAGACTGTCACAGCCTCTCAGCCTGGCCTCACTTTCTGAGTGTGGTCTGTCTGCATCTGCAACAACAGCCTCACCTGGATGCTTCTAGAAAATGCAGGCTCTCAGCCCCCATCAGGACCCACAGAGTGAGAATCTGCATATTCACCAGACCCCTGGGTGACATGCACACATTGATGTTCAACAAGCATGGTATAGATGGCCCTACATGCTCCTCCCCGCTGCCTGCCCTCCCTCCCCAGCTGGCCTGTCATCCCCTGGCCTTTCGTTATGATCTCACCACACATCTATGGGCCCCTGAGCTGCCATGTTTTATTTTCCTGCTTTGGTTCCTTATGGGAATGAGAGGGATAGAGGGACAACCTGAGGATGGCTATGGAGCCTCAGAAGAACCAGAGTCCTGGCCCTTACCTTCAAGACACTTCTGTTCTGGTTTGGGGGCTTATGATGCGATTGGTAGAAAGGCCTAAGCTTTGTTGCTAAGCAACAGGTAAGCAAGCTAGTACTGTACTCAGGGAAGCGGCCATCAAACTGTGATGCTTAGAACACCTGAGAGGCCTTTAAAAAATTAATTCTACCTTTAAATTATCATACGATAAAATTGGCGTACAGTTCTATGAATTTTCCAGCTTTATTGAGGTATAAGTGGCAATTAAAAATTATATATATGCAAGGCATGCAACCTGATAATTTGATATACCTATACCTTGTAAAATAATCATCAGTTTTGTGAAATGTAACGTCTGTATAGATTTGTGTAATCACCACCACAATCAGGATACAGAACAGTTCTATCGCTCCCCAAACTCCTTTATGTTACCTCCTTACAGTCACATCCCTATGGCAACCACTGTTCTCCAACACCATCGTTTTGGCTTCTCAAGAATATAATACAGATAAAATCATGCAGAATGTAACCTTTTGATACTGGCTTCTTTCATAATGCCTTTAGAGTCTTAGCATAATGCCTTTGAGATTCATACAAGTTGGTTGCATGAAATGTCAGTAATTCGTACCTTTTTATTATTGACTAGCATCTCATTGATGGATCTACCACCATTTGTTTATTTGTTCACCTGCAGTAGGATATTTAAATTGTTTCTACTTTGGGGAAATTATGAATTAGATCTTCTATGAACATTCACATACAGGTTTTTCTGTGAACCTAAGTTTTCACTTCTCTAGGGTAAAGGCCCCAAATTTGGATTACTGTGTCAAATGATAGTTGTGTGTTCAACTTTATAGGAAAATATCAAACTGTCTTCCAGAGTGGCTGCACTATTTTTTATTCTCTAGAATTTCATGAGAATTCCCATTGGTCCACATCCTTGTGAGGCCTTGTCATTTGTTTTTTTTTTTGTGTGTGTGTGTGTGTGTGTTTTAATTGTTTTAGTCATTCTTTTAGATGTTGTCTCAGTCTGTTTCAGGTTGCTATAACAGAACAGACTGGGTACTTTATAAAGAAAATAAATTTATTTCTCACAGTTCTGGAGGCTGGGAAGTCCAATGCCAAGGTGCTGGTGCCTGGTGAGGACTTTCTTGCTACACCATCTCATCATGGGAGGTAGAAGGGCAAACGAATGGCTGCGAGAGAGCAAGAGAGAGCTGGATTCACTTTTATAACAGAGCCACTCTCCCTGTCACTGATCCATTCCTCCAGTTCCATCACCAATGCATGACAGAGAGCAGAGAGCTCGTGACTCACCACCTCTCAGGGTCCCACCTCTCAACACCCTTCCATTGGATTCAGTTTCCAACACATGAACTTCAGGGAACATATTCAAACCATAGCATATACATGGCTTTAATTTGCATTTCTTTAATGACTAAAGATGTTGAGCATCTTTTCATTCCTTTTTCTTTTTTCTTGCCACCATTATAGCCTCTTTAGTGATGTATCTATTCAATTCTTTTGTCCATTTTATAGTTGGTTGGTTTGTTTTCTTAATGTTGAATTTTTAGAGCTTTTTATGTATTATGGACATGGGTCCTTTGGCAAGTACTATATGTGATTTCTCCCAGTATATAATGTCTTTTGTTCTTTTACCAGTGTCTCTTTAATTTATCTCTTCTTTATTTTCTAGGTGATAATTTTGGCATCATGTCTAAGAGCTCTTTGAGCAGTCCTGTCTCACATGTGTTTTCTCCTGTGTTTTTTTTTTTTTTTCCTTCCTAGAATTTTCAGAGTTCTCTTACATTTAGATCTGTGATGCATTTGAGTTTTCCCTCCATCCCTCCCTCCCTTCCTTCCTTCCTAGACAGAGTCTCACTATGTCGCCCTGGGTAGAGTGCCATGGCATCACAGCTCATAGAAACCTCAAGCTCTTGGGCTTCAGCGATTCTCTTGCCTCAGCCTCAACAGGCACCCACCACAACACCTGGCTAGTTTTGGGTTGTAGTTGCCTTGCCATTTGGCAGGACTGGGCTGGATTTGAACCCACCAGCTCCAGTGTATGTGGCTGGCGCCTGTAGCTGCTGAGCTACAGGCGTCAGGTATTTTCACACAAGCTATGAAGTTTAGGTTGAGGCTCCTCTTTTCCTTATAGTTATTCAATTGTTCCAACATCATTTGTTGAAAAGACCATCCCTTCTCCATTGAATCCTGTTTCCACTTTTGTCAAAGATCGATTGGCCATACTTATGTGGGTCCATTTCTAAACTCTCTATCCTGCCCCATTACCTTGTCTATCCCTATACGAGCACCATACTGTCTCACTGTAGCTTTGTAGTAAGACCCAAAATCAAGTAATATAATTCCTACCATTTTGTTCTTCTTTTAAAAAATTATTTTTAACTATTCTAGCTCCATTGCTTTTTTCACGTAAATGTTAAAAAATTATCTTGTTTACTTCTACATAAAATATGTTATTTTAGTTGGAGTTGCACTTGATCAATTTGGTGAATATTAATATTTTTACTGTATCAGGTCTTTTTTAGGTATATATTTTCCTTTTTAGGTTCTTTATATGTTCTTTCAGATTTAACACAAGTATTTCATTTTGGGAGCTATTATAAATGATATTGTTATTTTACGCTTCTGTTTCCAATACAATTTTTTTTGTAGGTCAACTTTGTATCCCGTAAC
>CAUYPK010054141.1:0-22568 GCA_963574355.1 Loris lydekkerianus | reverse complement strand
TTTCGAGCTTTTTGACCTTTCCAATACGTTTTAAACCATCAAAAACCGCATGGGAGCTGACACCCAGTTCTTCCGCCATCCCACACACCATTTGTGATGGGTCAGTCTCCACCAGGGTCCTCAAATCCTCGTCCTGGATTACTCTAGATAGAACACTTCGGGGCTCATCTTTGAGGCTAAAATTTCCGGAACGAAATTTCGCAAACCAACATCGAACAGTGCGTTCATTAACACTATCACTGCCAAATGCCTGGTTAATTTTTCGGGCTGTTTCGGCAGCGCTTTGGTTCAATTTGAATTCGTAAAGAAAAATTGGCCGAAAATCGCTTAATGACATCATATAGTAATAGGCTGAAAAGAATAAAAAAAATTAAAAGTAGAAAAAAATTAACAGCATCAATGCATAGAGTACAAAATTCTCCATCGATCAGTATATACCACGACACAGTAGAATAAATATTTATTGAGATATGGAGCTACAAAAACACATGCCATTAAAACGGACAAAACTTTTGATAAGAAGCATCCTTTCACCTGACAGCATTCGTTCCTGCCTGAACCTCTGAAAGTCTTAGGAGTAAGGAGGACCTAAACATGGGCAAAGCAGAGATACTGGATAAGACTAGAATTTCTTTTTCAAAAGAAAGTATAGAGGGTGGCTCTTGTGAGTAGGGCACCGGCCCCATATACCGAGGGTGGCGGGCTGAAACCGGCCCTGGCCAAATTGCAACAAAGAAATAACCAGGCATTAGGCGAGCGTACTCTAGAGGCTGAGGCAAGAGAATCACCTGGGCCTGAGAGCTGGAGGTTGTTATGAGCTGTGATGTCACAGCATTCTACCGAGGGGGACAAGGTTAGACTCTGTCTCTAAAAAAAAGAAAAGTATAGTCACAGAGCACTTGTATTGAGTACAATATCTAATATTTTGCTGTAACTGACATAGTAATCTTTTCTAGTAAAAAGTCCTTTATTCTAGCAAAGGCATCAGATGAAGGAACACATATTGTCATACAGCAAATACTACTTGTGTTAATTAAAAATTCCAAAAGGCAAACTATATAACCTAGAAATAAAGAACTCTAAAAGGAATTAGAGTGCAGAGGAGTTTGGAGGCAAACAATCTAGGTTCTAAAGTCAAATTTGTTACTTCATGTATGACCTTGGACACGTCAATTTCCTTATTACATTTTAACAATAAAAGCAAGTTGTAACCAATAGTAGTATTTCATCAAAGAGGAGTCTGTGATTAAATTCAAGTCTTCCCTCACTAATTGGGGCCTCTAATTTGTTCTCATATCCTAAAACTCTTATAGGTAAATCGTTACATCCACTTCTCTTTAGCAGTATGTGGGCATAAAAATGCTACCAAAACAAAAGTACAATGCTGTCTGCACCTACAACTCACCTTTCATGACATGAATACAATAATTACTGTAGATTCACATGAATCTTAAGCAGGAACTTCTTGTTGCTCAACCCCTATTTAAATTCAAAAGCCCCAGATGAGGCTTCTAGATACACTGCTCGGACATTTGTCATGGTATTTGAACTATAAAGTCAGTATGTCCATGAACTGATATAAAAAACTTAGACTAAGGCTGCCAAACATATCTGAATCCTTCTCACTGCACTATTGCTCATTTAAAATTTTTTCTTATTAGCACACCCTAATCTCTCCAACTGGCCAAATGTCACTACATGTGTCAAGAAGAATGGCAAAATTTCACCTTAATTGTATATCTATGGTTGATTCTCATTCTTAAAATATTATCAATTCCTGTCATTAACTGTTCCACTACATCAAGAGTATCTTTGACTTTTAACACCTAAACTTTGCATACTGCCCTGTTCACCTACTTTAGGTTCACAGCAAAATGGAGTAAAGTTTTCCCATATACCTCTGGCCCCCAAATACACACAACCTCCCTATCAACAACCTACATACACTAGGTATACTTGTTATAATTAATGAACCTATACCGATACATCATTATCACCCTAACTCTCTAGTTTATATTAAGGTTTACTCTTGTACCTTCTATAGACAGGTTTTGGCAAATGAATTTTGACATGTATCTACCATTATATTATTATACAGAATAATTTTGCTGCCCTAAAAATCCTCTGTGCTGTGTATATTTATCCCTCATGGACCCCCCCCTCCTTTTTTTTTTTTAAGTCCTAAAATGCAAATAGCACTTAAGATTCTAAACATTGAAATGGCATTTAGAATGTTAAGGATGAAAAAGGGAAGGCAAATGCCAGGACAGAAGAAACAGGCCAAAAATAAGAGCAAAGAAAAAGTAAAAAAAAGAGCAGCTGCATTTCAAGAATTGAAACACTTTATCCCTTAATGAATTGAAGCCAGATTCTTTATGTACTGTTTTTGTTTCCTATTCTGTTCCAGGAATTTCTAAAGGGTCCTGGCTAATACACTACAGCTCAGCCTTAAAGCTGTAACTGCTCTGCTTTCTTAAATAAATCCCTGCTGTAAGTAAAGATTTTCTGGAAGTGATCTATACCATAAAGTCATTTTTGAGAAACTAGTGGCAAAAACTATAAGCAGTCTGAATTGGAAGCTCACAGGCTCTATAGTCCTTTACACTGAATTCATGAATAGGATTAGCTTGATTAAACAGAACTGAAGAGATTTTATAACCTGCACTTGGACTTTACAAATGCTAAGTTTATATTCCTTTCAACCGACATATCCTTTATTGAGCACAAGTGCTATATTGCTATAGAACACCAATTCCTTTTGCAGTGTGTATTCTGTGTCTCATCTGTTCCTTAATCATTCTTACCTTAATAGACATGCAATCTTATTCGCCCTAGCTCTCATTTTCAGCACTGCTCTCCCTCTAATCTATCACTAATCATTTGTTCTTATTACCGGTTTTAGGAGATTAAGTCCTACCGTAGTTTCCAAGTGTCCTAGAAATTAATTCCAAGATGTTTACCTAAACTCTGTCTCCAAGTCTTTACTAGGGTGGCCCAGATTGTCCCTCCTTCCTTTCTTCCTCATCTGTCACCCTCCTCCTGCCAGTTTTAAATGCCCTTTACCTGATAGGCCTCTTCCCACTTCAGAGACTTCTTGCATGTTATACCACAGGCCTGAATGCTTCCTTCCCCCAGGGCAATCTACTGGTCATTTTCCTCCCACCATTTAAACTTCACACTTCATGAAGTCTTGTCAGATCTGTTAGGAGACACTACTTTTTACTAAAATAATGGATTACTACCCTAGCTGTATGCTGGAATCACCAGCATGTAAGGAGTCCTAAAATTAAACACTGATGCCAGGGCTCCACACAAAACAGAATCGCTAGGCAAAAGACCCAGATGGTGGTGGTGGGTTGTTTTCATTTGTTTGGTTTTTCCTAAACCCCATAGGTGGCTCTTATGAGCAGCCAGGGTCATGAACCACAATAGACTGAGCATCCTTAATCTGAAAATCTAAAAATCCAAAATCTGAAACTTTTTGAGTGCTGACATGATGCCACAAGTGGAAAATTCCACACCTGACCTCACATGCTGGGTCACAGTCAAAACGCAGGCAAACAACAAACAGTTTATACAATCTACTGTTTAACAGCTGTTACAGGTTTTCTGGTGAGACTATTATGCTGGCTTAATTACCCTTACATTATTTTTTTCACTGTATTAATGGTATGTCATATTATATGCTATTAACTACTTACGTATGAATAAGTGTGAAAAAATGAGCATTTATTGGTAGCATATAAATTCACAGTTGGGAATGATGGTGATGCCAAACAACCAGACTGTCCACACACGGGTGGCTGAGAAAGCAACAATACTGAACAAACTTTGTTTTGTGAACAGTAATTACTTTTAAATCGTATAAAATTACCTTCAGGCTATAAGGTGAAACAAATGAATTTCATGTTTAGACTTGAGTCCCATCCTCAAGATACCTCATTATGTATATGCAAATATTCCAAATTTTTAAAACTCTGAACTCTGAAATATTTCTGGTCCCAAGCATTTCAGACAAGGGATACTCAATCTGTATTTACCCTACTCAATCCAGAAACAGAATTTCCGCAACTACATTTATACAATACAGACTCTGAATATTTACATATCCCACACCCCTAAAATACACTTACCCACAAAGCCTTGACCAATGTATATAATGTAAATATATGAAATGGCCCTTTTTATGGCATAAACATTTCACACTATAGTTTATATGCTCTGAGAACAGGGTTCTTCTTCTAGAAAAATGAGGAAGATACTATCTACCTTTTAGGGCTGTTGTGAAAATCAAATAAGATACTGTATACTATACATTCAGCAAAGCATATAAACGCAAAGAATACAAAGTTAAATCTCTTCAGATTAAAGTAATACCTGGATTGACTTTTTAAGAAAGAAACAATTCAAGTAGCAGTTAGAAGATCCAAGTCACCTGGGTGAGTCTGAGCGGATAGCTGCAGGCCAAGAGTTCTGACACACAGTATAAGACACTCAGAAAATGTTATCCTAAGCACGTCCTCTCCAGATCCTGTCTTTCCTTTAAGTGAAATTTGGTTAAAATTAATGCCAATACTAATAAAAACCTGGAGAAAAAAAATCTTCAAAAGTAAATAAAAGACAACTCAGGGAGGTACCTGATTCTTCCAGACCCTTGCCCATAATTGTCAAAAGGTTATTCCTAAATTATACATAGGTACCAGTAGCTGACTCTACCTTGTTTTCATGTTCTGCTTATTTGGTCTCTGTTTACAAGCACCACAACCCAGGCTATTTAGTGAGAAAGCTTTTGACAAGGGTGGTCAAAAATCTCAAAATTGAATAAATCTTATTCCTTTTAATATTGAAAGCATTTAAAATTAAAAAGATAAAACTTAAATGGGTACCAGAGGACAGAATATAGGCCAATAATGACAAAGTCAATTTTTATTGACTAACAGGGGCTATCAGAACAGATAGTACTATATTAATAATTCTGATGCTGAATATGGATTCATTAGGAAAGCATGCTATCAGGGACAATTAACAGGAGGTGAGAGGAACAGCATGCATGACATGTATTTTCCATCCAGAAGAACTCTTACTTCAGAGTCTAACTAAAAAGCTTAATCCTAAAAAGGGAAGTGGTAATGATGTACACGGAATGGCATACTTCTATCAATACTAACCATACTATAGATGAATTATTTACTTATTTATGAAGGCAGGAACTATTTTTATTCTTTTTTTGTATCTTCAATGCCTATCAGAATGCCTAATATATAGCAGACCGTTAATGAAATCTGCAGTAAGAAACAGAGAAATAGAAGATCACGCTATTTTGATATGCTATAATCATTTAAGGGCCATACTCAAAATGCTCCACACCCTAATAAATAATCATCTGAACTACAAGCTTTATTGTGGTGGGTAATGAGAAAAATAGGTAGTACCAAAGGTGAGAGAGCCCTAGTTAAGGGCTAGATTTCAATGCATGACTTTTAAAAGGGCCACTTCACCCTCTTATTACTCCTGATAGTTTAATATGATAAAATTCTAATGTCTATCTTCACTTAGATACTATAATACTATTACTAATAATATTACTTTACTTTAAAAAAAAAAAAAAAAAGCTAGAAGACAACTTAACCTGTATTTGCTTTACAAATGAACCAGAAGAGTGAAAATTATCTAGGGTTTAAAAATTCTACCTATTCTTCAGCTAAGAATCATAATTTCTTTTTTTTGTTTGTTTGGTTTTTTTTGCAGTTTTTGGCCAGGGCCAGGTTTGAACCTGCTACCTCCAGTAGGGCCAGTGCCCTACTCCTTTGAGCCACAAGTGCTGCCCAAGAATCATAATCACAATCAACAAACATACCTTAAAAAAAACTATTTTAGGTTATAGAACTGAAGTGTAAAAATCAGGCCTATAGTCCCATCTACTCCAGAGGCTGAGGCAAGAGGATTGCTCAGGTCCAAGAATTTGAGGTTGCTATGAATTAAGATCGTAACATGGTACTCTACCCGGGGTAATAGACAGACTCTGTCTCAAAAACAAGAAACAAACCAAAAAGAATACAACTTCATACCACCAATGGCAAACATTTGCCAGTACTTAAGAAAGAGGTAGGAGTGAACAGATTAGGTTCACTAAGCCTGGTCCAGGCTATGCCCCTTATTAATCATGTGATCTTGGCAAAAAAAATCCAACATCAGATTCTCTGTATGTAAAACAATAAATATGGACCTTCTACCCTGCTTACCTCATAGGGTTCCTATAAGGAGCCAATTAAATAATAAGTTTAGAAGGAAGCTCTTGGAAAACTATGGAGACTTAAGAGATACATATCTATTCATTATTCATTATTGTCCTAGTCACCATGTGAAAGAGATTAATCCACATTTTCCCCCATTAGACCCCATCCCCCCATCAGTCACATAATTGTACCTGAAGAACTGTATTGCTATACAGTTCATTTTTATTCTTTTTTTTTTTTTTTCCTCAGTTTTGGCCGGGGAGGGGCTCAAACCTATCACCCCTGGTACATGGGACTGGTACCCCATTCCTTAAGCCACAGGTGCCACCCTACAGTTCATTTTTATTAACTAAATTTAGGCAGTCTTATTCTTTAGAAGCCTTCATAATGACACATAAAGATGAACTAGCAGAAGAATAAATGTGGCAAACCATGTAAAGAGTTAAATCATTGAAAATCCTTTCTAAAGTTTATTTGCCCTAAACTCCAAAAATTCCTGATGGGTTCTTTGAAATATTCTCTTTCCTCTGGATTTCAGATCCTTAATCAAGGCACTCTTTCCACCAATGTTAAGAAACAGGAGTATTTTCTTCTCACAACTTTGGGTTTGTCAAGTTCTACTAACTACTACCCTATTACTTTTTACCAGAGATCATTCTAATCATGCTCTATTATCATTGCTCCCTGGTGCCTTTCCCATAAATGAAAAGCAATTTCCTACATCCTGACCAGGCTGCAGAAAGCTATACATCAGCATCCAACCCGGAGCTCTGGCTGCATGCATGCTGATTTTGTGAGGACTTTTCTTTGTTTATCTGTGGTGAAATATCACAAAAAGTATGCTCAGACTTTTTTTTTTTTTTTGATAATCAGCTTTAGCTTTCATAGTGTTTATGTATTTACATGTGGCCCCAAACAACTTATTTTTACAGTGTAGCAAAGGAAACAAAAAGGTTAGACACCCCTGCTAGATATGGTCCCAAAATGACAGACTTCCTCCTTTACTGTCATAGTTCTTGACAGATAATCTGGTTTCTATGCTGAGCAGGACGAGTTCCTGGTTGCCACAAATAAGCTCTATGAGTCTAGGTAACTCACTTACGGGGACATGGGACTCAGTTTCCACATTTATAAAAATGAGAACTAGTTTAACTCCAAGGATCTTTCTAGAAATATTCTAAGATTCTCTTCAGATCACATATGTTAATACTGTGACTAAGAGACTCCAAATGCAGCTTCCAAATATTCAACATTTCTCATCTCTTCCCTAGTCCCCAAAAGGAAGTCACCATTACTGTAGAACTAATAGTACAGGTTAAAAAAAAAAAACTCCCAACAAAAATTAGCTACACAATAAGACTGTAGTTTTTTAAAGTCACTGAGTTCTAAAAAGGAATTGAATCAGAAAAATAATAGAAGACATACAAGAAAATATACGTGACTTAAATGACTGTCCATTTCCAGAAACCAGCTCTATTTCACACCAGGTTATTTCCTGTAGCAGAGAATAATCTCAGGAATTTAAGCCTAACCTCTGTCATTTATAACATTAGAATACCAGCAACTCAGATTAGCCTTAGCAGATCATTCCGTTTCAATCAACTCTGGAGATTCTGAGCCCAGAGACCAATGGAAAATAGAAGGGAGGTGTTAGTCCAGAATGACTATAAATGAAAAGGTTTCAATTCCTGGTAAGATTACATCTGAATGGTTAACTGAAATAATGTTTGAAAACCAAAAATCAAATAATGTATGATCACTCAAGAAACTCAACTAAGCATCTGGGGAGGGGAAGATGATATTTAGATGAATTCGAGGAATTTAAATAAGAGTCCTAGTATTTCCATCCTGTAACGGATTAACTCTGCTTGAAGTGACACATCCATTGCATTCTTGACACCACTCCTTCCCCAGTGCAGCTTAAAAACATAACATTTAAGAGTTACGTACCCAAACATCAATACATAAATACTTAAATATGCTATTTCATCAATTGATACAGAATGACAGGAATTCAGAGGCCAAATGGCCAACTGGCCATCTGGTTTTGGTAATGAGTGAAGACTTATTTGGATTAGTCTTTTAGCAGGGTCTTGAAAGATTAGGAATAAGCCCATTTTAGTTTACTTGTTTGTCCTTGGAATAAATGTATTAATATATTAGCATGGTTTGAAATGGAGGCCAGGATCACAGTTAGGAAATACACAGAAAAACACCCAGTCATCAGTAACAGCCTGAAGCAGTCCTTCTTTACTTACGTCATTTCCACTGTCTCAGACATTAAATTAGTGTTCATCCAACTACAATTTTTTGTTGTTGTTGTTAAAATAACCACTAGTGTTTTTATCCAATACAGATCTGTTATATTAGTGGAAGGAAGCAAAGAAGCGTCTTTAAAGTGAAAAAGGGAAACACATGAATTTCTACTGTCAAACTCCACTCACCAATGCAAACAAGCATTCCCTTCTTTTCAAGTTATCTACTTATCTTTGCCCTTCCACCAAATCTATTATGTATCTAAGGCACATAAACATGTACATGGCTATATGTTATGGTAATACCACATTGTAATGATTTCCATAATCACTTATGGGCAAACTGCCTTTGAAACATAATTTTAGGTTATTAGCACTTATGTAAAAACATAAAGCTCTTGTATGTCTGAGAATTTCTGATATAGAATGAATGTGAAGGAAGAAAGAGTTCCATATCCTAGAAAATTGAAAAGAACAAAAATTGCTTCAATATGTTTAAATAAAAGACGTTAGATCAGTAAAAGCTAAAATGTACAAACCTCTGGAATATCATATTTTTTTTTTCTGATGACATTTCACAGGTAAAAGCTATAATCACAGTTAAAGATTTACAATAATGTAAAGAACTTAAGGGTTTTATTGCACCCCAAATTTTTTAAAAATAAATTTCACTGTGGATTTGAGGTTTAGAGCATGTTATAGACTATATATACATAGTAAAATGGTTACTCTACAGTAAAGCAGATTAACACAGTTATCATTTCACATAATTACTCTTTTTAATTGCAAGAGCTGTTGAAGTCTACTTAACAAAAATCCTAGATAAATTTTATAACTTTAATCGTCACATATCTCCAAATCTTTTCATCCTATGTATCTATTTTGTCCTTTGACCTACATCTGACTCAACCCACACACACCTGTGGTTAACCACGGTTTCATTCCCTACCTCTGTGTATTTGCGGTCCTTTTTGAAAATATTCCACATGAAGTGAAATCATGCAGTATTTTTCTTTCCAAGCCTGGCTTACTTCACTTAGCAAAATGTCCTCTAGGTCTATCCATGTTGTGATAAATGGCAGGACCTCCCCTCTTATGTGTGAATAATACTGCATAGAATATATATATATACACCATTTCTTCCGTAGCTATTTATCCCTTGATCAACATCTAGGTTGTTTCCTTATCTTGGCTATTGTGAATAATGCTGTGATGAACATGGGCTGAAGGTATCTTTACGAGATGGTGATTTCATCTTCTGTGGGTATATAGACAGAAGAGGGGCTGCTATGCATTCAAAAAATTGTTAGTATGCAAATCTTACTTTAATTGGACTACAGTAAGCCCACATTCACCTAAAAAAGAAACCACATTACCAGCATTCTTTCAAGACAGTAAACTTAAGAGAAAATATAAAAGAAACTCCAACCCAAGTGTAACTTCTAAAGCTCTAAGTGGTATAATTTATCTTTTCACATTCCAGTTGTTACCATAAATTACCTCATATATAATTAAGTAAAAAAATCATTAGCTATATAGGGTCGTCCAATACATCATATAGATAACATGAAAAGTCAATCTAGCTTCATATATCTTGGTCAAACTTGGTAAACTCCCAAGAGGGCACAGATGTGACAGCAATGTTACTACTAAACTACATAAACGACAAAAGAAGAGGGTATAACAGAAATGAGTCAAAAACACTGTACACATCTACGTATTACACATCTCTAGTTCTTTCAATATTGGGATTGGAAAAAAAATTTTTTTACTCCCTCCTCCCGTGCATTTTCTCCTTTACAATATACTGTATTTTCAAGCCCAGCAGGCTTATCTCCCTCCACACCCCAAGCTAGTGACATAAAACATTTTCCCCAAGAAAAACCTACAGAGAGATATACAAGCCTAAGGCTCTTTTTAAAAAAGAAGAAGCGTCTTCACCTCGCCTTACACTTGCAGGGTTACCTCTCCCGAGGGTGTGAAAATATCAACATCCGGTCCCCCACCCCCTCTCTCAGTAGTGCCTCGCATAGACTGTGTTCATCTCCTCCAGTCTCAGCACCTTGGAGAAGCTTAGAGAGTATTTCTTCCCATTGCTTCCCCCACCCTTATTCATGGCTGAGCGCGACATTCTCTACATCCTCCCAAGGAAGGAAATGGCAAGAGAGAAAGAAGCATGCTAGAAGACGAAAGCCGAAGAGGCCTGACAACGAAGAGCAGTTTAAAGCAACGGGATTGGCCCTTTCCCCCCCACCTCGGCCTCTGACCGGTAGTCAATGCTCTCAATACTGAAATCACTGATCTGGGCGCTCCCCTATCCCTACCCAGTTAGAGCTGAGACCGGTAAAATGAAAAGGCTGGGGCGCAGCGCGAGGCAGGGTCATCCCTAACGAAGCCCGCTCCCCCCTGGGCTGGTGTCCCCGGGGAGGATGGAGAACGCGGGAGGAGCTAGGGACCCGGGAACCGTCCACCGCGCCCGCCCGGAGGCCCCCGGGACGTGGCCCGCGACACCCAGGCCTCTTCCCCACCCGGTTTCGCCCGCGGCCTGGCCCCAGCACTGCAGCGGCGCCCGGGCCGACCCCAAGCCGGCCGCACTCGCGCACACGCCACACACAAAAGCGCCGCGGCCGCCGCCTTCCCGCCCCCACAGCCGGGCGAAGCAATCAATGAGGCTGCCGGCGCCCGCGTCCTCTCCGTGCACATCCCAACGCGGGGCAGACGGCGCGGCTCACCATCGCTCCGCTTGATCTCCACGTAAATCCCAATCTGGATCTTGCCGAAGTTGGCCGTTGCCATCACCTCATCTGGAGCAGCGGCGGCGGGCCGAGGGAGGGGGACGGGAGGGCGGAAAAGGCGGGGAGGGGGCGGGGTAGGTGTGGGAGGGGGAGCGGTTGCCCGCGGCCGCGCCGGCCCGGGCGACAGCGTGAATGCGAGCGGGGCCGCGAGGAGCAGCGGCGGTGAAGCAGGCGGAGGACCCGGGCCTGCAGGCCGGCGGGAGGACGCGCACGCCGGGGCGTAGGGGTGAAACCAGGGCCGGGGCTATGAGGCGGCGCGGGGAAGAGTGGGAGGGCCGGCGCCGCCGGCCCGGGAGCCGACGCTGGGGAGGCGGGGCGCCGCGCGCCTGCGCAGAGCGCGCCGCCCCCGTCTCTTCCTCCTGGACAGGCCTCAGCCCGCTGCCTGGAGGCCCCCCTCCCACCTCGGCGGCGGGGTGGGGCTGCGGCCGCGGCTTGGCTGGCCGAGGCAGCGGAGCGCTCGCGGCCCGGCCCCCAACGAGCCGGCGTCGAGTTTGATTTCAGCGCGCAGCCCTGAGGACGCGGGAAGCGGCGTTGCGTTGCCGCCTTGTTCTCTGGTTTCCTTGAATTGGTGCTTTCCCGGACGGATGCAAAGCCAAGTGGTTTCAGGGCTTTCCGATTGGAGCACGGGGCTGAGAGATGTGAATTTAGTTAGAGACCCTGTATTGTCAATTAGGATTAGGTGTTTTCATCTCAGGGTGTTACCTCAGTTTGCACCTGGAGGTGACTGGCCCAAGTAATCCCGAAGACCACCTGGTTCAGGTTACCCATCCAGTTTATGGAGGAAAAGAAGAAACACCTTTAAAGTGTCACCCACCCTAAGTCGAAATAAAGATCTGCTTCTTTATAGCCTTGTTTCATAGCTCATCCCCACTCAAAAAGGAGCTCTTCCTTGGCGCAGCCTTAATTGTCGGGTTTATGAGTTATCAGATGCTGGTGTCCTGTTTCTGCTGTAGGATTCAGGACTTACTTGCCTTGGCCTCTAAAGCCAACAGCTATGACTCAAAGACAGAGACCCATTAAGTTGACGAAGGAATTTGCCTTTTCTGCAGTCGCTTGACCAGTCTGACCACATCAGTACCGTGGAAAGAAGCTCCTCCATCCTGGCGGAGTGGAAGGCCGCTTGGACAGGGACTGTGGAAACGTTACAGCTCCATGTAAAGTCCTTGAAATGTGCAACTTTCTTGTAATATTGGGACATGATATAGAGGAAACAATTTTCATGCCCTGTTTTCTCTAGTTTTTTCATTGTTAATCTCCCCATAATAACTATAAATATACTGTTTTAAACTTAAAAAGTTGGAAAGTGGATATATAAGTGCGTGTGTGTATATCTGCATGCCTAGAATTTTAAACCTAATACAATCAAATAGATTTTTTAAAAATGTTAAAGTCTGGCCTCATCTGTAACTTGAACATGTTGAAGGTATGCTTGTCAAAAGAACAAATAACTCTTAAATCCATTCTAAAGTAGGCATAACCTTTTACATTCCAGAAATGACATCACACTTGAGAACCTCCCTGTTTTGAAATGGGATTTGACCAACTCAAAGAGTTCAGTTTTTATTTTTTCTATAATCTTAAAAGAGTTTTATCTGAACTTGGAGCTCCTGTCTAGAATTCATTTTCTGGTATCTTTGTGGCTGAGGTATAAAGCATCTATTTGCTTGCAAATCCTTTAAAGAGTGCAAAGAAATAAAGTTATACAGCTATTAAATTTAAAATTGCTTCATAAAATACTGTTTTATCATGGTTGCTAACACATACTTTGCACCCTGTAGGTTATATAATTAAGAAGTCTTAACCTTCAATTCGTACACAGAAGTATTTTTAAAAATGTACATTATCTTGCTCTATAAAAAATATATGAGACATGAGAGTTAATAAACACATCCTTTTTTTTTTATAAGCCACACCTCATAGGCTTATGTTTTTTAGTACATCCCAGCATATATATTCACCAAGACTTGCATCATGAGGTTTGTATGTAAGTGACCTTGTGAAGATATTTCCATTAACAACCTAGACCAAAGACTATAACTCTGGCTCAGGTATTAGCAAAATGTACAAACTTAACTAGAACTACTGCTACTATCCAAACTAATAACGACTAACTACTAAGATATATAACCCTTCTAAGAGCTACTAATCCAGTTAAGGTAATCAAGAAGGCACTCACACTTCTGTTTAATGAGTTAAACTTCTTAAATTGCTCAGTATCTCAGTTATTTCTTTCATCAACCTGGAATAATAACTTCCATCTTGCAATCACAGCAAGTTTCTCTAAGGACAAATGAAATAAAATGTGACAATGCTTTAATATTTATAAGTATAATACAAGTTAGGAAATCAAAGTAACAACATTCTATGAACAATGACCCAGTACTCTACTATAATCCTCAAAAATTTAATTAGAATTTTATGTCCAGGGACACAAAATTTAACACGCATTATCAATTTGGCTATGGCCCTCACTACCTCCCATTAAAAAGATAACAACACCTTTATAGATCTGTGTTTTATTCATCCTACTCTAAACTGAAAGAAATACCTTGCTTAAGAATTATTTCCATCAGGTAATGCGTACCCTATTATGATATGTTGCTGTTGGCCTACTAATTTTGAATTGCTAAACCTTTCTTAAAACTCACAGTTATTATTATAATTCAACAAAGCTCATTTCCTTATTATGCCTAGTTTTAAAAAAAATAAATCTGGGTTTTGGTGTGGCGGCTCATGCCTGTAATCCTAGTACTTTGGGAGGCTGAGAGGGAGGATTGCTAGAGGCAAGAAGTCTGAGACCAGCTTGGGCAAGAGTGAAGCTTTGTTTTCTACAAAAAAAAAAAATAGAAAAATTAAGCAGGAATGGTGGTGGCACCATTGACTACCATTGGTAGTCTCAACTAATGGGGAGGCTGAGGCAGGATGATGTCTTGAACCCAGGAGTTTGAGATTTCAGTGAGCTATGATCATGCCACTGAACTCTACCTTGGTAAACAGAATGAGACCTTATCAAAAAAAAAAAAAAAAAAAAATCTTTGCTTTGGACTTATTAGGACATAAACTGTCTAGGGAAAAAATTGTTAAGCTAGTGAGATTTGAGACTGAGATTGCACTCTAACTTTAACCTGCTCCTTTGTGTAAGAATAGACAAAAATTCAGTTTCACTTCTAGATAAGATTATATTACATACTTGTCTATCTCTTGTAATTTGAAGCTTTTTATTCCACTTTTGTATCTATTCTGAATTGCGTCTACAAAGGTGGTGAATTTGAGATCAAGTAGTGTTGATAGAAACTTTCTTTGCCTATGTCATCATCTTTCTGTCCTGGATTTTTGGAGAATCAGTTTGCCATGTGTGGCATGCCTTTTGAACAATATTCATTTCTTTGATGTCTACAATATCGCCTTTCTCATAGATCCTCATGTACATGGCCTAACAATTAAATTCACAAACTTTCCTAGAGAAAGTGCTGCATACCTCATTGCAGAATATCACTATGGTCACCTTCAAAGCTCTGACATTCTCACAATGGCACACAAAAACATGAAACAACAATGATGAACCACTCAGCAAGACACCACCACACTTTGACATGAACACAGCTGTGAAGACACTGATATACCAAGGTTATAAAACCTGACCAAGTTGTTTGTACAGTGCTGCCAACAGAAGTGGATCGTGGCAAGTTCACTAACTTATCAGACCTCCATACATGGCCAAAGGAACAACTAGATGTTTGGTAAAAGTCCTAAACAACATGCATTGGGTGCCTCTCCTCATTCCCTTTGTGTTTGTCATTTTGGTGAATTACTGGAGGATGGCATCTCTGGTGGAAAGGAAGGCTACACATACTCCATTTCTATTTTATTTTTTTATTTTGCAAGATAGGGTTGTGCTCTGTTACACAGGCTGGAGTTGGAGTATAGTGGGATGATCATAAATAGCTCATTGTAGCCTTAAACTCCTGGGCTCAAGCAATCCTCCCAACTCAGCCTCTCAACCTCATTATTTTTAAAAACTATGACCAGTGTTAGTTTTCTGCTTAATGTTCAGTTTCAAGTTGAGGCCAACTAGACAAAATGGGTTTCAGAATGATTTCTTTTTTTTTTTTCCCCAGAATGATTTCTTGTTAGTAAAAGATAACACTTGAGTTTTTCCGGGGGGAGAGGGTTATAAATTTGAGCCACTTTATAGAAAACAAAGTATTCAATAAATATCAAACTTTAAAACATACCTATTTCCCTAAATTTAAAAATACTTATAGTTTTTATGAGTATTTGAATTTTTTAAGTTGAAAATATATATTATTTTCAAAGGAGCATAGGTAGCAAAGAATAAATATATTTTACAACAGTATGAATATAATAAAAAGATTGTAGATTTGGTTTTGTGTTAAAATATTTTTTTCCTTGACTTTATTTGTGTGTGTTCTATAGTATTTTATTTTTACAAACCTAAAACCTGCAAATTATTAATTCCTATTAAATCTAGGTCTTGTCTTGCACATTATTGTTGTAATATTAATCACATTTATTTTTGTTTTTCTGACATCTTTGAAATTCTTCAGTGTAAAGTAAAATACACAAATAGAAAACTTTTTAAAACAAATGCATACATTAATGAGTTATTATAAGGCCACTCCTCTGTAACCTCCACCCATGCTAAGAAATTGAACTTTGCCAGCCAATGCCAGAAGCCCCACCAATTGCCCCAACTCCATTGCAACTCTCTCTTTCATTTTAAATTACCAATTTGCCTAACTTTTAAAAATCTCTTTATAATTTTGTCTCTCAAATGAGTACCTCCAACCATTTAAGTCTGGTCCATTTTTTTAAAAACTCTCTTAAATCTATAGATTTCTCCTTTAACCATTTTTTCTTTTTCTTCTTCTTTTTCTTTTTTTCTTTTTTGAGACAAAGTCTCTCTTTGTCACCCTGGGTAGAGTGCCATGGTACCATAGCTCACAGCAACCTCAAACTCTTGGGCTTGAGTGATCCTCTTGCCTCAGCCTCCCAAGTAGCTAGGACTACAGGCATTTGTTACCATGCCCAGCTAGTTTTTCTATTTTTAGTACAGATGAGGGTCTTGCTCTTGCTCAGGCTGGTCTTGAACTCCTGAGCTCAAGCAATCCACCTACCTCAGCCTTCCAGAGTGCTAAGATTACAGGTCTGAGCCACTGCAGCCGGCGCATTTTTCCTTATAATTTCTTCTCCTGTTAAACAATACAGGATATTTGACTTCTAGGGTTCTCTTTTCTCTCTCTCTCTCTTTTTTTTTTTAATTAATTAACAAAGATTGTATATATTCAAGGTGTACAACATGACTTGATATACATCATACATTAGATCTCCAGAACTTGTTCATTTAAAACTAAGTTTGTACCCTTTGAGTCATTTCGTGATTTCATTTCCTATTATTGTTATTTATTTTAGTGTGCTTTATAATCCATACACATAATTTGTAATAGCCATATAATATTCCAAATATTTCTAAGTCATTTTTTGCTTACATATTCACCATATCGTTGGGTTTTCTTGAATTTTTTACTGAAATAAAATCCCCGGTATGAACATCTTTTTAAAATCTTTTTTTCACGTGGACACATTTCATTAGGTGTAAATACCAGGTTGATCGCCTAGACCACGGTCTCCAACCCCCCAGCCAATGACCGATTCCGGCTGTTGCCCAGTTACTAACCCGGCCCACATGGCTTCACTGCCGGAGCTCTGCCTCCTGTCCCACACCCCGGGCCCCCAGGGGAAAAATTATCTTCCCTGAAACCAATCCTTGGTGCCAAAATGGTTGGGGACCGCTGCCTTAGAAATGCAAAAGAGATAAATCATTTCCTTCTTAAAACCAAGCACTGCCTTACAATCAAATCTAAATTCTTTACGGACTTGCACTTGATCCAGCTCTGCTTCCCCTCGAGCCTCATCTGGTACTGGTCTTTGGAAAACTCTAATGCCAGGCTCTTCCTCAGATCAAGACTGATTTCACCTTTCATATCTCAGTCAAAAATCTCTCCTGACAAGTCTTGCCTTAGCCCTCGGCTCCCTCCCGCACTTGACTCTGCGTCTCAGCCTCTGTCACCTCAGCTGCCCAGCTCACTGACTTCCCTTTAGATTTCTCCTCCTTCGCTGTCCGCTCTTTGAAGGTAGGAACCTTTTCTAGTACTCTTCACTCTGTCTTTGGCACATAGAACAGTACGTGGAACACAGATGCTCAGCAAATATTTGTTGACTAAGTGAAGAAGGAAACATTTCATAATCTGTTATAAATTGCCAGATTTACAGCGTTCAATTTGATAGTCTTTTCTACTCCTGAATAGGCTGTATTGATAATGTTATTTCCTCATTTATGTCACCCGATCAATATTTAATGTTTCAGTGTTTAAACTTCAGAAATCTCTGGTACATATGGATTTTAATTAATATTTAAATAAATATGTAAAAGAATTTCCAAAACACAATGGAGTATAAAGTAAAATGAAAGTGATACAGGGCTGGGGGTGCCTCGAGTCTAGCCGCCCTGCCCGTGGAGGAACTGCCTCCTCTTCTGTGTCGCCGCCCTGGGCCAGTTGGGGTTGGGGGGACACGGAGGCGAGCGCTGGAGAGCCGAGGGCAGCCGAGAGGGGCAAGCAGGGCAAGCCCGAGGGTCCCTAGTTAGTTGAGGGAGACCCGGCACAGCCCTAACTCCTGTCGATGCCAACCCCAGCACGCCCCTTGGACCTAGAGAGCCCCCCTCTGGCTGTGCTACTCCCCTGTGAGGATTTCACAGGCTTAAGGGTGATACACGGTTCCCAGATTTGGGGATGAACAACCCTTCACCCTCATTTCCTAGGCCTGGACAATTTCATGTAAGTTTCTCAGGCCTGGGCAATTTCATAAAGGGAATGGCTCATTCATTTTGCTCTAGGGAAGGGATTGTATCCATTCGTGAATGCGTTCATTCACCTTGCTCGAGTAGAAGGGATTGTATCCATTCATTTGTTACCCAGTCCTGGCCAAATGTAATTACAAAAGACTCATGCCACTATATATACCTAGGCAAAGGACCCAGGGGAGATTTCCGGCTTTGGTCTTTCTTTCCGCCAGAAGTTTTGTTGTTTCTTCTGTATTCTTTTCTGTATAATAAATTCTATCTTACCAATGATCTGTGGTCCACAGATTCATTCCTCAAATCCCTGTAACCAAGGACCTACTGAGGAAGGAAATTCTGTTAAGACCATATACAATCAAGGAAAGATTATGCAAAGGAACCAACCCTAAAACATGTTCTCACCACATTGAATGTGTCTCTGTTCCACGATAAAATGGAGAGGGTGCCCTACAAAGCAAGAAATCAAAGAGGAACATATGGCTTTGTAGACACAAGGAATACGGCACAAGGGGTATAAAAAAAAATCCACATTATAGCCACTGTAACTACGGCATGACTGACATACTGAGAAGTTAGTTAGGCTGAGGAGCGTACACGGAGAACGCCAGGCTGAATATTATTAAAGAATACAAAAAGAGACAGATTACCCGATGCATTGAATCATGTTAAAAATTTTATGCAATGGGCTTTTTAATTATATTGTAGAATTGGGAAGAATTTGTAAGTACCTAACAAATTAAGAAAATTAGAAAAAAAGGAATTATTAACTTCAGCGAAAAATGACAATGTTTTATAACATATAGTCCCAGAAGAAAATGTTAGAATGGGAAAATGAAAAGAAATGTAAATCATTCAGAGATCCAGCTTCTGAAATATGCTGTATTTACCTTACAACAAAACATTGTTGACTATTATCTTCAGGTATTTCTTGGAGCTAGAGATGAAGCAAAGAAGAAAAATCTCTGTCCTCACGGAACTTACATTATAAGAAAGCATGAAAATAAATATAAAAATTGGTGTAAAATGAAGTCTAAGGCAATGGTAAGAGGATTAAAGCAAGGAAATTCCATGGCATGGTGAATGGGCCACGAGCAGGAATAATACTGACAAAATCCAGAATCTGTAACTAAATAGGTGGGGAAAGGAAAGTGCGGTGATGTAATAATGTTCAAATTTCATTACCCATAAGAGAGAATGTATAGAGTTGGTAAAAATTGATTTTGAAAATAAATTATACCCACTATTTAAGATGCATTTTATCATTTATCTTTTCTGGCCCAGTTAGACAAAACCAGTCCAATCACCTTCAGCTGCTCACACAGTCCTCAGAGGAACCTCGAGAAAGCACATTGGCAGCTGGTGACAGAAAATTGGTTCTATCCCTTACTAGAGGGTGAAGTAATAACATATAAATAAGTATATGGCATTCAAAATTAAGTCTTACGTACATTGCTTTCAATATATAGCACACACACACACTTCCAATTCCTGAACAGAGCAAAACTATTTAAAAAACATAAAATTTGAAATTGATTAAGTATGAAAACAGAATAAGGAAACTATATGTATTACTGCCACTTCAGTTAAAAATATACTGAAATACAGATATGATGTATTTTTAATTTGGGACTGACTTAATGGTGTTTTCTTTAATGCCTCAGTGTTATTAGACACTAATATATAAGAAGGTCTTTAATATGAAGCTAAATTCTCCTTAGCAGTAAAAAAAGTGGAGAGAGAATGTGTCTTAAGCAAAGATTAAGATTTTATGACTGAATGACTAACAAAAGTTTATAGTAGTTCTTTTGATAGTAAAGGCCAGATGCAGGTGGTTAAAAGTGATAAAACACAATGTAGCCTTTTCATTAACTTGTTATATGAGGATTGGCTGGACTTTGGATGGTAAAGTATATTTTGTTCTATTAGAAAATGGAATTTTCCCCGGGTTGGTGAATTGGAGAAGTGAAATTCTATGCATAGAAATCAAGTTTCTGTTATTGAAATGACCTAGGAACAAGTTATTAAATTAGTTAGTATTGTTTCCTTTCCCCAAAGTCTCTTGTAATTATAAAGCTGATATTTTAAGAAACATCAAGGGTTTATATTTTTTGAAGACTTATGAAGCTTTTTCTCAACTCTGTCCATGTGCCAGTGTTACCAAGCTTAATAACCTGCCTTCAGTTCCTTCAGGAGATTGCAGGGCCGTCTAATAGATAATTGTAGGTCTTACAAATGTGTCTAATGAGCAGGGTACTATGGGAATCAGGTATTTAGTAGTAGAGCATTGTTACATTTCTCAGAGTAGCATTCTAAAATGTGCCTTTGTGAATGCTATTAGCCTACCTGAAGTCAAATTAGAAGGAAAAAAGCCATCCATGAAGATAGCTATGTCTATTTCATGGATGATGAGCAGAGAGGTTCCCCACCCTCCAATATATCACATTATATATATTTTGTGTGAATTTTAAGTGGTAAAAATATCTTCTCTGTTTCTACACATGTAATTCTTCTGCACAGCTAATATATTTTGTCTCAGTAAAAACTGAAATTATATCTTTAAAAAGTTCTCTCTCTGTTGTTAAAAAGAAAGGTAGCAAATGGATACTGTTAATAAAGACCAGGAAAAAAAGAGAACCTTATTTTCTACAAAAACTAATCTTTGGATCAGAGGGAGGCAGCCTCCAGCATAAAAGAAAAGCATAGTAGGGGCAACAAGGCAGGGTTGGGTTTAGGACAAGCTCCCACCCCCAGTCCTCAATCAGGTCCATTTATGCAGGCAGAATGGGGACCAAAGACCCCATTGTTGGCAAGGAAAAACACCCCAGAAAAAGGGAAACATAGAGAAAAAAGCTGAGCAAGGCAGAATAAATGCAGGTTAGCTAAATGAGTCCCTAAATTTCTTACCTGGGCAATTCCTGCTTTTCCTAGAAGCCTTTCCTATGGAGGATACAGCTTGCAAACTCCCCTGCAGGGTCTGTGAACACTCTGAAAAAACAATGGCTGCAGAGGAAGCTTCTTGCAAGGCATGCGTAGAAAATTTAACCAGGCTGTCTTCTACCCAGTCAACAGCCAATGCAAATAACCATTATGGGGATTTCCATTTGGCTGTGGCAGATATCAAGGGAAGATCTTGAGCCCTGAAATATGTGCAGGAGGACTTGTGTGCTCTCATATCACAGAGGAAGATGCTTGATTTTCTCTCACTAACCATGGCCACTGGGTTCCTATTATCTTAATTGTGGAGTCTCTCTACTCCATGGGGAATCCATATCTTCTGGAGACGTTGGGGTCTTATTAGCTTGTTTATTTCACAGCACTTAATGAAAGGTAGAGGAGGAAATCGTAAATTTTAGACCTAATTTGATTTACTTTTGTCCTCACCTTTGTTTTTTCCACGTTTATTGCAATCTATCTCTGCTGTTTTGTGCATTTTTTATGTTCCTACCTACGTTGTATTTTATTTGAAAATGTGTATTTATTCATTTAATTATTACAGGTGAATAATAATTGTATATATTTACAGGCTATCTGTGATATTTTAATAGAGGCATACAATGTACATTAATCAAATAAGGGGAATTGGGTCATATGTGATCTGAGCATTATCTTTTTTTGCAGTAGTAACATTTAAATTCTTATCTTTTAGTATTTTAAAATATACCCTAACTTACTGTTGATTATAGTCATCCTGCTGTGCTTCAAAATATTGTTAATTGTAACTATATATTTTTACTCATTAGTCACCCCCACTTTTATGCCTGCCTTCCTGCTATCATTCCTAAACTCCAGTAACACACATTCCATCTACCTCAATGACATCGATTGCTTTAATTAAGCAAACTGCACATGAGTTTTGCCTTTCTGTGCCTGGCTTATTTCACTTAATGTTTTCCAGTTCTATAAATGTTGCTGAATATGGCAGGACTTCTTTGTTTTTCATGCCTATATGATATTCCAGTGTATAGACAGACCACATTTTCTTTTTTATTTATTTATTTATTTTTATTTTTAAATTAAATCATAGCTGCATACATTGATATGATCATGGGGCATCATACACTAGCTTCACAGAACATTTGACACATTTTCATCACAATAGTTAACATAGCCTTCCTGGCATTTTCCTAGTTACCGTGCCAAGACATTTGCATTCCACATTTACTAAGTTTCACATATACCCTTGTAAGATGCCCCGCAGGTGTAATTCCACAAGTACCCCTCCCTCCACCCACCTCCCCGCTCCCTCCTTTCCCTTTCCCCCTTCCCCTATTCTTAGGTTGTAACTGGGTTATAGCTTTCATGTGAAAGCCCTAAATTAGTTTCATAGTAGGGCTGAGTACATTGGATACTTTTTCTTCCATTCTTGAGATACTTTGCTAAGAAGAATATGTTCCAGCTCCAT
>CAUYPK010054139.1:0-11619 GCA_963574355.1 Loris lydekkerianus | reverse complement strand
TCCCCGCCCCTTTCCCACGCTCTATATAAGCGGCTGCTTAACACTATAAAGTTGAGTTTCTGCTTAAAAAAAAAAAAAAAGAAAAGAAATGAAATCAGAAAGGAAGAGCAAAGAGAGGGAAGGAGGGAGGGGAGTGGGGCTATGGTGTGTGCCATACCTTTTGGGTGCAAGACATGACTGTAAAAGGGACTTTACCTAAAAAATGCAATCACTGTAACCTGGTTTATTGTACCCTCAATGAATCCCCAAGAATAAAAAATAAAGAAATGAAAAAAAAAAAAAAAAATAGTGGTAGACAATGAAACTGAAAAATCCATACAATGAAATTTGGTTCCTCAAAAGAAGACTGAAAATTTCATTTGTGATTTAACTGTGTCGTGGTGACGACTTTAAGGTTTTTAAGGTTTACCTAACAGTGTGATTGAGCCATCTGGCATCCTCACTCGTGAAAACAATGTGGGAAGAAGAAAGAAGAATAGAATTTCTTTTCTAATGGAAATGTTTATGGGCAATATTTTAGAGGTGTCTCATACATTGCTAAGTTTAGCGATTACCCCAACCAATGGCCAGCTTTTTGGCTTCTATTTCTGTAGGTCAGCAATTTGGCTAAGCTTTTTTCTAGAATTCTCTCCTTATTGATTAAAGTTTCCTCCTATATTTGGGAAGAGTTTGGGGGTTGGTGGGTGTTCGGTAGTTTAATATGGCCTGCCTAGAAAGGCTGGGATGAACAGAACTTCCTTCACATGGTCTCTCATACTCACATCAGCTAATTGGCTTGCTCCTATGGTAACCCTTTTCTAGAGAAAGGGAGGAAATATACAAATCTTTTGGGATTTACTCTATGTCACATATGTCATGAAAATAAGTGATAAGACTAGCCCAAATTCAAGAAATAAAAATTGTTGGAAATCAAGAAGGGGGAGAGGTAAAGAAGGGATGGGTAAAACCTACTTTTCAGGTACAATGAACATTATTTAAGTTATGAGCACACATATAGCCCTGACCAAAGCATTGTAATTCCATAAGGATAATACAACAGTATGTCTCTATTTCCTCAATATGATATATTTTTTGCAAAAACATTTGCACCCCCTTAATATTTTGAAATTTAAAAAAAGCGAATAACTAGACTAACATCTTGAGAGGGGAGGCCATTGGAATTTGTGGTCATTTCACACTCAGCAATGTTGTGTTAGAATAGAAACCTTTAAGGACTATTCTAGTTTATATTGCTTATTCTTCTGTGAAAATAATAAGGTGTCACCTATTCCTATGGTCACCAAATTGTTTACATATCTTCATTGCCTACTTTACTCCTTGTTTCTTTACTTCCCTATTCTGCTATGAACCACACAAATCAGACGATCATTCCTAAGAGGATTTTAACTGAAAGGAATATTAGAGACCATCTAGTCACATTGTAGTAGGGCTAATAACGTAGCCAAAGCCACTCATTTAGCCATCCTCAGAACTGGAACTGCAACGTAATTTAGCTTACATACACACCAACCCTGAAGGAAGTGTTGATGCTCTATATAAATAACTGTACATAAATATATAGTGATAAATATTAGTCTCCAAATATATCCCTGTACTTTGCAACTAACACCAGCAGTATTGTGCTCAATAAAACCTTTCTCAATATAACTTAAATGTAAGACAAAAACAAATAAGATATTCCTTTAGTTTAGTTTGAAAAACATATAGGGAAAATATGGTCTCTGTGCAAGATTCCTCTATCTCCTTCTCACCCTTTACTCCAATGCTCCACTGAGTTTACATAATTTGCTCTTCTAAATTATGCTTTGTATTTTCATTTCTCTTAATTATTTTTTAAGTTCCTGGCTGTTTCCTCCACTCCATCTTCACCCCCCCGATTTTCCATTCCTCTAATGTATGATTCATCACTATGATCCAAGACAGATGCCACAACCCTTCTTGGCTGGATTAATCTCACTCTTCCTCCTCCGAGTTCTGACACAGGACTTACACTGCTTAATAACTGTCATGGTCCCACAGCAAACTGTGAGTTCCTTGAAAGCAGGAGCACTCTTTTATATTTCTTTAAATGTCTACCCTATAGCATACTATTTGGTACAAAATGTAAGCGCAATAAAGTTTTATTGAATAGTCTTATGTATGACAATAGACATTTAGGGACATCCATTCACGCATAGGTAACCTGATTCAAATTTGTATCACTCTAAAAATGTAAGCATAAGACCTCTGATGAGTCTTTCTATAGGGAAACAAAAGCCCACAATCATTTAAGAATATTTTTCATTTCTCTGCATTTGAAATAAAATATAGTCTGTGGTACTTCCTCTGGCACCTTCTTTGCTTATGTTTCCCATTAATGGTTAGACTTTGGGGAAGAAAAGAGAAAGCTTGCCCATAGAGACAGTGAACTGTAAATGGAATTTTTCTTTACATTGTAAGGAACAACAGTAAACAAGGATATAAACGTTAATGATCTTTCTTTAACTGAAGCTATCCAGTCAGCATGGTTGCATTCATAGTAGTACAGTAATTAAACTACTGTAACATATGTATATTTGAATATTTACAAATACTCCATCAAAGAATACAAGCAGCCAATGTAATACTGCATAACTTGAAAGAACAAGGTCTTCTTTCTCTTTTTGCACGATTTATTGTTAAGTATTTTTTCAGAGACTTGATAAAATTCATTAACTACATATTCAGAAATATAAATTAGTCCTTTCATATGATATTTACATTTGTGCTCATTAAATCACTTTTCTTTGGCAATGAGTATTTTTGAGATCAAAGCCTCTGTTTTCAGTCAGTTCAGTTTAATAAATTGCCATAGACAATATTCCATCACATTAAAGAAAATAGGCATTCTAACTTATAATTCATTTTACTGGGGAACAGATCTAATGCACATTGATTTTGAGTAAACCTTTACATACCCATCTGCTCCATTTTAAGCTAGGCTTGTACAAATCAATGCATCTCTAGCAAGAACATCTAATCAATAGGTAAGGAAAATAATTATTTACTGCTCAGTAGTTGTGTCTACATTCAAATAAAATATAATAAAATGTGCAAGGCCATTTTGGAGGAAGTGAAGTGGCCCATGGGTCACAAGTGGATTGTTGTGCTTTGCATTCTTTTCTCACTGAAGCAGATGATCTGAGGAGTTTTACTAGGAAGGTAAGGAAATAGCCATAAGTCTCACCTTTCCTGCTTTTAGCTCACAAGCAAAGTTGTTGCCAGCATTTTCATGATCTTTTCATTGTAGCAATGGTCCAGCTGATAAATAGTGCTAGGCACGATGATTATAGGCAGCAATCCTCTTTCCTGGATTCTGATGACTTACCGTGCTGATCTGATCTCTACCCACTTATTCATTCTTGGTCCTGAACTCTCACTTTAATTTTCCTGCTTATTATTTGAACTTGGAATATATGCTTGTTTTCTCTAGTGTTTTAATCTCAGTTTCCCCTGGTGGATTATACCTTGGATTTGTTCCACTGGTGCTCTGTTTCCAAGATCACCTTGAATAGAACACCTGATCTAGTTCCAAACCCATCGGAACTATTATCTATAGCACCACTAGCTTGCCGATTACTGGTTAGGTTCACTGTGGAGGGTGGGAGAAGGAGAGTCAAACAAGAGTAGTACAAATAGAAGTAAATGAAACACATTGTAATTCTGATTCACCAAGCTCCATTAAAGCAGCGCTATAACAGTAGCACAGATAAGACTAGGTTCCTGCTTCCTAGCATAAATGAACAGATGGGCTGTGATGAAATTGCCTATTAAAATTTGTTTTGTTCTGTTTTATTACAGTTATTCAGATAAGGAATGCAGATTGAAATAAGGAATGGCTGAAACAGGTTCTGTTTTTAGTGGATTTCAGTGAGTGAACAAATTCACAGTACTAGCAATGCAAGTCACACATTTCATTCATTGTAGCTTCTGATAAACTAAAAAATATAGACACAGCTCTTGGTTATTATCTAGGTAGTTAAGTTCAATGTATAAATAAATATTGGAATGATGCAAAGAAAATGGGCAAGCACACTGTTGAGATATCATGCAAATTTGTAAATGAAATTAGCACAGAAGAATATAATTTGAAAAACTGGAAGATTCATCATTTGCAATCCTGAAAGCAAAAATATCAAACAAGCAGACAAAACCCATGTAGGACCTATTCTAATGTTTTTGTGCAATATTTGTGGACTTTTTATTTTTTGGAATAAATTATTATATTTATTTCAAATTAAGTGTCCTATAAATTGCTTTAATATATAAGGTATTGTAAAATTTTACAGAAAAGTGAACATAGCTCTCTAAATGTATATAGAGTTGGTTTAGAAGGATAAATGATTTCTCAGTTTGCTGACCTTTAGCTAAAGCATCTGCATCTAGTATAATGTAACCAACTCTTGAGTTCACATAGTGAAGAAAGGAAAAAGAAAAAATGTTTCTGAAAATAACAAAATTCACCTAAACTTATCACCTTATTTTAAAAAATTACAGCATTTTCTAAGATGTTGGATTTGCTGAAGAAGTAAGAGGGGATGAAGAATATCAAAGATAACTGGATCATACTTCCGTAGTAATAGAAGTTGCTATTTGGAAAAGCAAGTTGCTTTGTTTCAATGTATATAGTAAAGCATGTGTGATTTTTTAAGGACAAAGGAAATTAGAAGAAGATTTCAAGAAGTCAATTATCCTATAAGCAGTGAGCAAAAATATTCACATTCTATGGACCTATGTATTATAGTTTAGAAGTATGTAGTCCCCTCAAACTCAGACATACTCAAATTCTACTGAAATGAGTAAGTTAGAAACTCAATATAGAAAATCAAAAGAGATAATTTTCTAAATCTAAATAAGGAATAAAAGTAAAATACTGTAGTTCTATTGTATTTAGTCAATCAGTATCTGTTGTTAAGGCCCATTTGTAACAGAGCTGCAAATTGTTATTCTTTATCCTTGTGGAGGCGATAGTGAAAAGCCAAAGTTATCTCCCACTTCTGCCACCACTCCAATTGACTGTCAAAAGGGATTGATATTGAGGCATTAGTGAGTATCCTGACCACCCTGCTGAGTAATCAGTTATAACTTGGCCCAGGTTTGTTAGAGGTAAGAACATGGATGATCAGTCTTTGAGTAGTTTGTCCAATGTCATAGGAAAGACATGTAACAAATCTTTCTCCAACTGTTCTCCACCAAGCACAATGCCTCATGATTATCTCCTGCTACATACTAAACTCGGAAACATAATGAATTCATTAAATGTCAGCAATACCCTATTTTCTACATTTATCCAGTGGTCAAATGAGAAACTATATATAAACCTGGGACCCCAAGCCAGATACTGCACTTGAATAGGGTAAGAGAACTCATACGGAATATGAAAATGAAAGAATAATAATCATCAGTAATGTAAGAAAACAAACAATTAACAATAATGCACCTTAGAAGGTACATTGCCAAAAATAAAGCCCCATTTAACGCATCTGCTACAGACTCTCCCAGAAAGTTAAGAGCTAGACCAGACCCATGCTTTTACCCTGTAGATGAAGCAACAGATTTGGGCTTAGCAAATTATGTATCCCAAGAGATATTGCAAGCAAACAATAAAAAGGAAGTAGAAGGTAAACCTCCTAATTCATCGACTACTCAAAACAGTGTTCTTTTCAATGCAGTACCTGAGTTTCCACACTTCTATTTATTTTCAGTAAACTTCTAGATAAATAAAAACAAGTATTGTCAAGCATCCATATTTCCATAGGTTATATAAGACAACCAAGGTTAAGCTATTTCTAATTAGAGATATATATAGTATCTAGTCTAGCAGAAGATATGATGATCATAGGTGGTACACAGATATCATTATATATACGATAATAATTGCTAAATATTTTAACGTGCATTTGAAATAACATGCATCAACCTCAAATTTCATAGTTTAAGGTTCAGTTAAAGCGGAAGAAATCAATAAAGAAAAATAAGTAAATATAGAACACGATATGGCAAAGGCCAAGTAAATTAATGGCAGAGTTTTGGAAAAAACTGACTTAAACTAGAATATAGTAGATATATAAAACTGTGGAGAGTCGTTATTTACAAAAAGATGTACGAGCAATGAGGTTTACTGAGTGGAATAATTTAATATAATGATGAACTACCTCACATAAGACATGAAATGAGCTAGAATACTCCATGATATTCACCCTGCAAAAACTCTTTCAAAATAATTTGTTTCCTGTATATTGCTTTATTGCTATATTGATTTCAAGAACTGATTAAAAAGCACTTCTTCCCTGGGTCTAGATTTCTCATAAATTAAATCCAATCTGAGCAAACTGAATACTTGCAGTTCTCCGATTCCTAAGTGAAAACACACAATTTGAGAGTCTGAGTTTAGAAAATCAGAATAATCCACCAGAGATATATTTCTTCAATAGTCTTTTCTTTCTCTAAGGAGTGCTAAGAAAAATCTACCTAAGAGCAGTTAGATTTAAATTTACTTGATTAATAGCAGAAAGCTAATGGGAAAATCCGTAGATAACTTTGTTGAAAAATAAAGCAACATATTTTAAGCCACTTTTGAGAAGCTTATCTCACAAATAGCATTAGAATGGTGATCAAAGAGAAATCATTGGAAATTGTATTTAGGAGAGATTTAGTGAGCAATATTGGACCGAAGTGAAACCAAACTGAGGTGTTTGAAGGCATTTTCATTTCAAGGGAACAACAAAAAAGAAATTCTGTTCTAAGAACACATGGAAATTAAAGATACTGGCTGGAAGAAAGTCAGAATGCCAAACCCGTGATGCTTATCACTAACTAGGAAAATTTTAAATCCTCTCCTTGGTACACTGGTCGCAAGAGAAAAATCTAACCTCACGGTTGATTATCAAAAACAACCTGACCTCAGAACAGAGCGTCTAAATTTCTAGAACATTATTAAGTGAATAATTTTGCCTGAATGGGTGCTGGGAAAGTACTCATTTTATGCTTTTTCTCACACTAAATGCTGTCTGTCAATGCTGTGAGAATTTGCTATTACATTTATAAATCAACTCTGTGATTGAGCAGCTATGCATATACACAATAATGATAATGAACCACTTATCTCTCACAGTTGTGTAATAAACTTTTGTATGCCTTGTATGTGTTCTGTGCTGTATGTTTATGTTCATATATATGAAACATAAACAAAGCATATGTTTGTATGTGTGGCCATATATATGTGAGATTTTAAGAAGTGAATTGCACTGTAATATATAATACACACTCTGTATTTCTTGTATTTATATATAAATAATGCCAACCAGAGTCACAACACCTTACAATGCTTAAGGTAATCAACACTTGGGGCAGTACCTGTGACTCAAAGGAACAGGGAGCTGGCCCCATATACTGGGGGTGGTGAGTTCAAACCCAGCCCCGGCCAAAAACTGCAAACAAACAAACAAAAAACTACACTTGCCCAATAGTTGATTTTACTTAAAATAATAACAGAGATTCAACCTATTAATCTGTAGGGGTGGTGAAAGTTCAATAGATTTCTGGCCTCATCAGTAGTACTTATAAGCATATCCTAAATACCTGTAGGTACCTAGCATTAAACAGGTCTCATTCAAAACCTTGAGTACCTCCCACTCACAGTTTTCATTAAGAACTACATGGTAGTTTATTCCTGGCACAATAGTGAAAATAACCAACAAACCAACAAATTAAGTCTGTGGTCCACTACTAGTTCCTCCCACCCACAGTTTTCTTTTATTATTATGATTAGTTTTTATTAAATCATAACTTTGTACATTGATGCATTTGGGGGGGTTCAGTGTACTGCTTTGATATACAATGTGAAATGCTTACATTGAACTAAGCAACACATACATCGCAATTATACTCATTTCTTAATAGTTTTGAAATGTGCCATTGTATCATGCACATTAGGTGAGTCCCCCCAAATACCCTCCCCTCCCCTTTCTCTCCTCTTCCCTTCTACTTTCTGGACTATAGTTGTTTCGCCATTCATATGAATATATAGGTGATACCACAGTTTTTATTAAGAACTACATGGTAATTTCCTCTCAGCACAATAGTGAAAATAACCAACAAAACCAACAAATTAAGTCTGTGGTCAACTACTAGGTAGATCCAAGGTTACCGCAATAAGGATGAGTAAGAAATAGTGTCAAGATGTGAACATTTTAAGAACCAGCACTATAAAGAATGACCAGTTTGCCTACATTTATGGAGTCAGAAGACTCTTGTATCCATTTCTATTCAGAAATGCTTTCAACCTTTGAAAATATTACATTTCATTATTACTTTAAATTATGTTTAAATTTATGTATTTACTTAAAAATTTTTGAGAAATATTTACTGTACAGGATAATATTTGACATTTTACATATTATTTTTCAAAGTTGGCCAATCTATAAATGACCACATGGATAAGAACCAAAGACAAAGTATATAAACATTAAAGATAAAATGGATAACCTTATTGCCTCCTTGCTCTGGCAATGGAGGCCCATTCGCTGTCTATGGTGAAAATACCTTGCTTTGTAACCTTTCTTATTCTGCAAGCCTGCCTTTCTCTTCTTCAAGAAACTTGGTTTAAAAAAAAAAAAAAAGAAAAATGGAAGAAACTGCATTTGTACAATGGCATTCTACTTTGCAATAGAAAGAGACCATTGATACTTACAACATCACTAATAAAGCTCAAAAAAAAAAAAAAGAAAAAGAAAAACTTAATGAGTAAAAAAGGCCTTACACTACAGAGTCCATACTATATAATTTCATTTACATGAAGTTTTAGACGAGGCACACTATTTTGTGTGCTTTTCTTTGGCTCTGCTTCATCCCAGCTGAGTCTTTGTATTTAAAATTTTTTAAGTTATTTAGTATGTTTTACCTCAAGATAAAGAGTATATGGACAATGATATATATAATTCATTAAAGTTGGTTTGATAAGGACACAGATTCAGAAAGGTTTGTTTTTCTCATTGAACAACACGCTTACCAACTAAGTTTTAAAAATCCTTTTGATTTTGTAAGGACATTTTCAAAAGAAAGTGCAAGGCAGACTGGTTTCCTAAAGTAAAGCATGAACAGTATTTGTGTGGTACTTTTCCATGTATCTTTGATCACAATCTCCTTTTTCTTTCATATTAAAAGTAAGCTTTGAACTTAATTAAAATATAATCATAATTCCTCTCATTGAGGGAAGAAAAACTTCTGAGACTCTCAGGAATATTTTTGATTTGTGTTAAGATGCACTTAAAATAAGGACCAGTAAAAGTGCTTAAAAACTTGTAGAGTGCCCTTGGCACAATGCCTCATCAATATATCTGTCCCTTTATCTATCTTGAGAAAATTCTTGTTTTAGGTAACATCATTTAGCTAATTTAACGTAAGAGGGTATCTCAGAGTAAATAGAGCTCAGGAATCCTACATTTAGGTTCCTAATTTTAACAACAGAGTAGATATTCAGCTATTTTACATAATAAACGTTCACTACATATATAATGCCCACCAAGTAATACCTAATTAATTGATCAGTTATTTTAGTTTATCTGACAGCTCAGCTAATGAAGATTTATTAAGCAGCTATTATGTGTCAGGTCTTGTGCTCAGAGGAACATATTGGTTAATACAGTCCTACGTTTTACATGTTTGTACAAAACTTCACCAGTCTTTCTCATACTGAACACACAACAGAAGAAGTTATTAATGGAAGTAGACCTGGATAAGAACTTCTGGGCAACCTTTAAGCATGACCAGGAATTTAGCTTTTTGAGTTATAGAAGAGAAGCAACAAGCTTAAATGAGTTCCTGTTGTGCTAGTTGATGATGTCTGCACATCATGTGTACTGTGGAATCCTGTGCTTTATACCAAAGGAAAACACTTCAGATGGTTTTCTATATTTTAGTATGGCAAATGCGAGAATGTCAGAATGAAGTGTAATGTTTACATGTACCTGTGTGGCACAGCAAAGGAAAAAAAATAGCAAAATTAAAAGGTAGGCTGTAAACCAAAAATATTTTTAAACAAAATATCTATCAAAAGGTTCATATGCAAAATTCATAAAGAACTGCCACTCTATAGCAAAAAAAACAAAACAAAACAGTAGTTGACCACCTCCCTTCATAAATCACCTCCTTAAGTTAACCTCATTTTCATAGACTGGGCGCGCATCACATGTATTTATCAGTACAGTAGGCCTAGTTCCTTATGTTAGCCAGCTCGGTATGTTGGTCAGTTTGTGACAGTCCCTTGAGTGGTCAACGTACAGAGGTTCTACTATAATTCAGTTAAAAAATGGGCAAAGCCATCAACAGACATTTCTCCAGAGAAGATACAAAAATGACCAACAGGTATATGTAAAGTGCTCAGTATCACTATTCATCAGGGAAAACCAAGTAACAGCCACTGTGAAGTAACACCTCACATGCAATAGAATGGCCATTATAAAAAAAGACAAGTGGCTTGGCACCCATAGCACAGTGGTTATGGCACTGGCCAAATATACCGAGGCTGGTGGGTTCGAATCCAGCCCGGGCCAGCTAAGCAACAATGACAACTGCAACAGAAAAATAGCCATGTGTTGTGGTGGGTGTCTGTAGTCTCAGCTACTTGGGAAGCTGAGGCAAGAGAATTGCTTAAGCCCAAGAGTTTGAGGTTGCTGTGAGCTGTGACACCATGGCACTCTACTGAGGGTGGCATAGTAAAACTCTTTCTCAAAAAAAAAAAAAAAGACAAGTGATAACAAATGTTGGTCCAGGTGTAGAAAGAGGAAATACTGCACACAATTGGTGACAGTGTATGTTGGTGTGGCCATTATGGAAATGAGTATGGAATTTCCTAACAAAGTTAAAAATAGACTACAGTATGACCCAGTAATTCCTTGTCTTAGTATATACTCAAAGGAGTTGAAATTACCACCTCTTTTTTTTTTTTTAATTAAATTTATTTATTTGTATTGTTAAATCATAGCTGTGTACATTAGGGCAATCAAGGGGTACAATGTGCGGGTTTCATATACAATCTGAAATATTCTCATCAAACTGTTCAACGTAGCTTTCATGGCATTTTCTTAGTTACTGTATGTAGGCAATTGTTTTCTGCATTTAGTAAGTTTCACCTGTTCACATTCTAAGATGCACTGTAGATGTGGCCCCACCCATTACCCTCCCTTCACCAAAACCTCCCCCCTCCCTTCCCCTTCCTTGGCCCTTTCCCCATACTCTTGTGCTGTACTTGGGTTATAGCCTTCATGTGAAAGCTATAATTTAGCTTCATAGTAGAGATGAGTACATTGGATACTTTATCTTCCATTCCTGAGATACTTTGCTAAGAAGAATATGTTCCAGCTCCATCCATGTAAACATGAAAGAGGTAAAGTCTTCATCTTTCTTTAAGGCTGCATAATATTCCATGGTATACATGTACCACGGTTTGCTAGTCCATTCTTGGGTCGATGGGCACTTGGGCTTCTTCCATGACTTAGGAATTATGAATTGGGCTGCAATAAACATTCTGGTACAGATGTCTTTGTTATATTGTGACTTTTGGTCTTCTGGGTATAAACCTAGTAAAGGAATTATAGGATC
>CAUYPK010054134.1:0-11401 GCA_963574355.1 Loris lydekkerianus | reverse complement strand
GCAAATATAGAGAGAATGATAAAGCAAATGTGGTAAAATAGTAACATTTGTAGAAACTTGGTGAAGGGTATACAGGAGTTCTGTTCTGCCTTCCTGCCGTCTGTTTTTTTTTTTTTTTTTTTTTTTTGTTTTTTTTTTTGTTGGGTGTTCCAAATCAGGATTAAAACATCGTTAAAATTTTTTTCATATAAATAAAAAAAAAAAAAAAAAAAAAAAAAAAAAAAAAAAAAAAAGAAGGAAGGAAGGAAGAAAAGAAATCCTGTATACCCTTCACCAAGTTTCTACAAATGTTACTATTTTACCACATTTGCTTTATCATTCTCTCTATATATGCATTTTTTTTCCTGAAAGATTTAAGAGTAAGATGTGGGCATGATTCCCTTTATTCTCTAAATTCTTCAGAATCCAATGGATGCTTTTTAAACAACATACCAAGTTGACAATTTGGTCCTTTTGGAGCTACTCTCTTCCTTCCATTGGTTTCTAGGACTTAAGGCGCCTGATTTTCCTCCTTTCTCTAACCATTTCTTCTCTCTCCCTTTGCAGGCTCATCATTAAGAATTTAAAGTTCCTCAAGGTTCAGTCCTAGGCTGTCTTCTCTTTTGAACTCTATCCTTAGGGGACTTTTCCCTTCACTCACAAAGATACAATTATCTACACTCACACTTGGCAATTTTCTATCTCTACCCAAGATCTCTATCCTGAGAACAAGAACCATATAAATCCATCTGTTTATCTGATACTTAGATAGCTCACAGTATCTCAAACTCAACATTTCAAACTTAACTCATCAACTTTCCTCATAAGCATGCTCTAACTCTACCATTACTTAAGTAAATTGCATTATCAGTCACTCATTTTTTAGTGCCAGAAACCTGAAGTCATCTCCAATACATTTTCTCCCTTATCCCTATAGTGGATCTACCTTCTAAGTCCTATCTATTCTACCTTTGAACACTCTATCAAATCGGTCTAGTTCTGCCCACCCCATAGTTACAATCTAAGCCTTCTATGATTACTCATCAGGATTCCTGTGATAGGCCATTCTCCTCTGAATAAAACCCTCAAACACCTCCTGTCGTCCTTAAGATAATATCCAAAATCCTTCCCAATCTGACCCATGCATTCTTCTCCCAATCTCATCAGGTGCCATTCTAGCCTTTACTTTCATAGCTTTCTATCAATTCTTTAAAAGCATCAAGTTCCTTCCTGCCTCTGAATCTTCAAAGACGCTATTCCTTCTGCACTGAATGTTCCTCTGATCCTCTTTAGTCTTTTAAGAATTTAAATGAAATTTTCTCATAGGTCCCCCAAACACAAGCTCAGAGTATCCTATATTTCTCATTCATGACATTTATTACAATTGTAACCAGTTAATTGTGCAACTATTTATTTAATGCACATTTCTCAAATTTAGACTTACAGCTCTTTGGGAGTACAGACCCACCTAGTTTATCCCTATATCCCCAATTACCTAATAGGCCTGGCACATAGTGGGTGAAATAAATTTACCAACTTATGTATAATTCTAGAGGGACCCTGTACTCAGCTGCCACCATCGAAAGGGGAGAAATTATTATGAAAAGATATTTTTTCTTATATGTTTTAAATCATTTTTTAGACCATCATCACTAATAGATAAATATATATAGTTTCTGGGACTAGCATTCTAATAGTCTAGTGACATAGTGACAGCTCAAAACTTCATCAAAATGGCTAAATATCTTGGGCTATAGATAAAAGAAAAAAATTGCTTCTGCAAACTCATAATTCAGGTTTTTTTCTAGAGCAAAACTGAAGGCATGGGTTTTAGCTATTGAATATTCAACAATATTTTATTTATCTTTGGGAAATTACTATAGTATTATGCAAATATCCTCAAATCTAATATTTCGATGTTTTTATTACATAAAGCTAACTTAGCAAACTGAATTATATAATTTTTATCATATAAGTATTAGCAAAGTAAGTATTAAGCCACAGATGGCAAATGATCAAGAAATTGCAGCCAGGTGCAATGGCTCATGCCTGTAACACTCTGCGAAACCAAAGTGACAGATCACCTGAGCGCACTAGTTCGAGACCAGCTGAGCTAAAACAAGACTTGGTCTCTAAAAAATAGCTAGGTGCTGTGGTGGTAGCCTGTGGTCTCGACTACTCCAGAGGCTGAGGCAAGAGAAATTACTTGAGCCCAAGAGTTTCAGGCTGCTGTGAGCGATAATGCCACAGCACTCTATGAAAGGTGACAAAGTGAGACTCTGTCTCCAAAAAAATAAAAAAATAAAAATAAATAAAATAAATTGCCACAGGTGTTATTTGTTCTAGAGACTTGTACAATTCTCAAAGATAGTACCTGAAATACAATCCTACAGCACCCCCATCATAAATCATAATCAACATGCTTTTCATTAGAACAACTAAACAATTGGAAGTTATTTTTGATCAATCACTCAATAGCAATTAAATTCAAGCTAAATTAATGTGATAAAAGACAAAATTCCATAAATATAAACTCTGTAATACTTTTAAATTGTAAAATTATGCTTCAGGTTCTATAACATGAGTATAAATATACTATGTACACCAATGATGCAAACAGCCCCAATGTTCTATAGATGTGAAGCCAAAGTTCAAATAAATTACATCAAAAATTTGAAGTTGTTTTAATCCTGCAGTTACATTTAAAGAAAAGTTGCTTTGAAAAGCAAGGTGGTCAAAATTGCAGTAGAACCTTCATAGTTGACCATCTCCCTACATTAACTACCTCCTTATTTTTATATAATTTTCATTTACCCTAGGTAAATCTTCAGGGTATCAAAATCTGCCCTATATAGGGTGTACTGTAACCACGATCAAACAATAGAAGTATTTTAAATTTAGCAATAAAACCCTTTTTACAAATCACTGTGTTAACAGTTAACTTTGTTAGCCCTTACACATGAAGATGTGTCACTATCCTGCTTGAAAAGATACAATTTAATTATACCAACATTTTACCAATACAAAATCAACCTAAAGTAAATTAAGATTTTTTTTGACTTGACAGTGTTCCCTATATTGTGAGCTTGAACTGCAAAAGTTTACTATAGTGTTTATTAAGAATATATGAAGCAAATCTGTCATATCTAATTATTTCTAATAATGCTCCAACTGCCTTTTTGTTTGTGATGCTATGTTGTGGGCCTGGAGATGAGGGAGCAAGCATTTGGTGTTAGCAGCTATCTAGGAGAATGCAAAAGATGGTTTGGAAGTAAGATACTGAAACAAGAAAGAAACTTTTTTCTACTCAACAGAACACAAAACATTTCTGTGACCAAATGTGTGTAGGGTTTTTCCCCATACACCAAGCGATTCTCCAGCAGACACCAACTAGACATCCTTTAGTTTAATTCAATTCTGACACTACCTGGAGATAGCACACATGTACACATCAGTACAGTAGGCCTAGTTCCTTATATTGACCACCTCCGTATGTTGACCAGTTTGTTGCAGTCCAGTGGGTAGTCAACTTACAGAGGTCCTACTGTAGTATTCTACAGTCTGCAGTGACTTTTCTCTACCACTAGATGGTACTATCAGCTTCAGAATCTAGGGAATAAAATAGGAGCCATTTATATTAAACAGTATATATTAGTCATCCTTCTTAAATATCTCAAATGTTCTGTCCCAGTATGCTCATATACATGTATTCATCAGATCAGGAGCCTCAATCCTCATCTTAACATATATGGTTACTACAATCTTAAAAAGTATCAAATAAACACACTTACATCTGAAGTAAAGAAGGTAAGAAAGTTTAATCTTTCATAAAGGATTTTTTTACTTAATTCTAGAATTAAGTGAGGAAAAAAAACAGAAGATAAGCACTATAAAAGTTTTTCAGTCGTACTTTTTCATCTCAAAAACATTCTCTTCTTATTTATCTAGTCTGCTTATCTTTAAAACTAGATTTTGCTAATGACTATATTTTTAATCAGCACTTTCAAGTATTTGGGTTAGTCTGGAGTCCAGAAGTAGAAATAATACTATTTTGTATTATGAAAGCCAAGATCTAAGAGATCAGAAAGGGCTACAAATTCTAATAAGCTATCTCTATTAGGAAATTCTTTATAAACAACTTCCTAAAATAACAATGCTCAATCCATTCTAATTCTAAGCAACATGTTCTCAGAAGCTAACAAAAAATGCAAATATCTCTAATCTAATCTAAATGAAGGGATAAAACAATCTCAGATTAAATCTAAGCCATTTTATACTGCTAGTAATAGTGTCAAAACCATCTGTTTGAAAAGTTTGAAAAAGTCAGAATTTCCTTCAATTTGAGAACCTGCCCATACCTTTTACAGATCAGGTGCAAACTGGCTAACTACATTTATTTATTTACTTTTGAGACAGAGTCTTGAGTTGTCGCCCTTGGTAGAGTACTGTGGCGTCATAGGTCACAGCAACCTTCAACTCTTGGGCTGAAGCAATCCTCTTGCCTCAGTTGTTTTTTTCTATTTTTAGTAGAGACTGGGTCTTGCTTTTGCTAAGGCTGGTCTCCAACTAGTGAGCTCAAGCAATCCACCCACCTTGGCCTACCAGAGTGCTAGGATTATAGGCGTGAGCCACCGCGTCTGGACAAATTATATTCAAACAAGACTAAACTGGTTTTGTATAAATTTAAGTGAAAACAACTATAAAACAATTTCTAAAGTTTCTATTTTAAATCTGGTTACTTATTAACACATGTGTATTTTTTAAAAAAGTACTATAATGCAAATAAGAATTTAACAGAAAATATGATCACAAAATGTATGTTAATACTCCCAAGTTCATATTATCTGTAATATCTGATAGTAGCAAACTCTCAAATATTATCCTTACATATATCCACTAGCATCATTTCTTACATAAAGATAAACTTTCAACATACATTTTATAAGAACTTTGAGGTAAAAACTTACCTAAAAATTCAAATCTTTTTTACTATGCACATTAGTTTAACACTTTTCTCAATTTTTAAATGTACTTAATACTTAGATATGTCTTATTATAAAAGTAATACAGTATAATTTACTCATTTTACTCAAATTTTTTCTTGGAACTGAAAAAGTGGCTGAATGACGTACCTTCAGAATTATGTGCAGTTTTCTTATGTTTTCGGCAATAAACCCTAAAAGAATGAAGAATTAAAAAATTATCAAGTAAGGAAACTAAATTAAAATAACTTTTCAAATTAAGAAAATGACCAGTATGCTTAATCCCATTCACAAGATGGATTAAAAAAATATTACATGTCCTACACCGTTTCTATAAGTATTAAATTCCTTATCAAAACACCCTTTAAGAGATGACGAAATGCTTTGAAGTGGGAAAAAGTTTAAAGAGAGTATGATTGTTACAAAACAAAAACTTAAAGAGAAGTTAAATAATTACATGTAAATTCCTTGTGAAGGCTTCTCTCTTATTTGAGCTTTATCATGCAATGCACAGTGGTAGTGGTACGTCCTGTGACAAGTTTTCACATCACAACCAATTGTTGCTCCAGGACAATGGCACAAAGAACACATCTACAGCAAAACAAATAGTACTATTAGCATGTGACTTTTTAAGGCAATGATATCAGGTTAGAGGCATATCAATTTCTGTAAAGAAAAATAAATTAGTTACTGAAAAATTTTGTAATTAATGTTATTTTTCTTTTTCTCTCTCCAAAAAAATACTTTAAATAAAATTCTTCTGAGGATATTTTTCCCCATGTTAAACAAAAACTTAGAGAAGTTAAATAATTGACAAAATTAATAGAATATTAATGTCTATTTTGTTATTGTGGTCGAGAGAAAATTCAAAATACTGCAAATCAGGAATGTGAGCTTTATACAACATTATAAAATAGGCCTTTTTTTGCATCCATATCTTCTTGGGTATAACTAACTGGGTAATATGTCTAATTCCAGAGAAAAACTATCCTTAAAATTACCACTTAATCAATGAGAATTTTTGGCTATTTGAAAATTTGGTAAAAATCAATCTAAAGTGAGGGAAAGAGGGAGGATAAAAAATTAGGTAGTTTGGGGCAGCGCCTGTGGCTCAGAGGAGTAGGGCGCTGGACCCATATACAGGAGGTGGCAGGTTCAAACCTGGCTCCAGACAAAAACTGCAAAAAAACCCCCAAACAAACAAACAAAAAAAAAAAATTGTTAGTTTGTCCTCCCTCTTACTTCAGTTTGAGGGAAGGTAAGTTTTTTTTTAATAACTCAAGCTCTGACAATATTTTATGGTGCCAGGTTATACTGCGAAAATATGCTTGTCTACTTCAATTTAATCTGTTACTTACCTCTTGTGTTATGAATTCAAGCAAACAGATAAAAGAACAGATTATTTTAATATATTTTAATATACCTTACCTTCTGTTTTTTATTGAATAATTCACATTGATTAACTAGTTCATGCTCTAGATTTAGAAAAGAAGTCCTTTAAAGGAAATACTAACAATAACTGTTCATGGTTTTGTTTGACATGTCACAGTGTACTGTATGGAATGAACTTTTAATGAGGCTATTTCCTAAGCTATAAATGCCATGCCAAAATAGATTCACAATAAGTAAATCTTAAAAACTTTTAATTTGTTTCTTGTTTGCTAGATACTTTGTTCCAAACTGTTCCTTATTAATCAGAACATAAAGAGCACTTTTCATCCTAACTTTTAGATTACTTAGCCCCTAAGCAATTTTGGTATACCAAAAGACTAATATAAATTCCAATAAAATTTCTTATATTTTTCTAAGTAAATCAAACACTCAAACTCTTTCTCAAGCTATCATAAAAAATACTCATATGTGTCATAAACAGAAACACTCTCAATATAGTTACTTCTCAGAAAACACGAGGGCTGGTGTCCATAATTACTACTCAAGAAATACCCCACTTCCTTAAATAAATATAGAGACTTCAAATTGTAAATGTACAAAGAAATACTGTGCCAAATTATCAAGCAGGGAAAGCTTTTGGATGGCTTCATAAATTCGTAAAGAGGTAGAGCATTTGAACTGCAACTTAATCATGAGGTTCTATTATTTTATGTAGTAATTACATTTCTGATCTAAAATCATACTTACAGCAATTTTGGAAAATGCAAAAGAACATAAGTAAAATTAAAAAATGATTCATACTCATCAAGCAGAGATTCTTTATGTTATAATGCTCATGTGAAAGTTTTTTTATGTGATTCTACATATACTATTTTGCAACATATTTTTTTGACTTAATAAATCGAATATTATCCAACATCAAGAATTGTGCTGCAAGAAGTTTACCTTAACACTTATGCATAAACCAGATTTGGATAGGTACACTTTGGGAAAACTTACTGAATTCAGTTAGCAAGCAAAACTAAAAGGAGAGGTGCTGTTAAAAATACTGTATTAAATTCAACATTAGCAAAGACACAGTGAGATGGGCACTCTTGTATACTGCTGTAAATAGGTACCCACTCCTTAAAATGCAATTTCCTTTATTTATCAAAGGTTTTTTAATTTGTATTATCTAATCTAGTAATTTTACCTCTATAAATCTAGTCAAAAAATAATCAGACTTAACCAATTAATGTACAAGCACATTCATTGTAAAATTACTTCAAACAATCCAAATAGCCGGTCAGTATGGAAAACAACTGAAAAATGTTAAATAAATTTAAGTATACCCATATGAAGGAATATTCTGTCAGTACAACGCGCTAACCACTTGTGCCACTGGAGCACGTGAAGGAATATTCTAATTCACTCTTTTCAAAAAAATTCTAATGGTACAGGAAAAGATTTATGTATATTAAGTGAAAAGATGAGACAGGATACAAAAATATGTGAATTATGATACCAAGTGTGTTTATAACATATATTCTTTGAAAATAGGTGGAAGTAAATATAGCAAAATGCTGACTGGCTATTTCTGGGTAGCTAGTTTTCTTTAGAATTCCCTACATTTTCTTTCCTTTTCTTTCTCTCTCTCTCTTTTTTTTTTTTTTGAGACAGACTCACTCTCTGTGCCCTGGCTAGAGTACAGTGGCATCATGGTAGCTCACTGCAACCTCAACTCCTGGGCTCATGTGATCCTCTTGCCATAGCCTTCTGAGTAGCTAGGAGTACAGGTGCATGGCACCATGCCTGGATAATTTCTCTACTTTTTGTAGACACAGGGACTAGCTCTTATTCAGGCTGGCCTTGAACTCCTGAGCTCAAGAAATCTTCCCACTTCAGCCTTCCAGGGTGCTAGGATTACAGGCTTGAGCCATCACACTCAGCCACAATTCCCTGTATTTTCTTATTTTTTTCTACACAGGACAAAATTCCTCTTACATGCAAAATTTTCTTTAAAAAACCGGGAATACTCGGCAAATGTTTCCAACACTTGTCTCTCAGTTTGGTGAAAATGAGATGGAAACCAAAAGCTCAAAATAAATCAAAATCGTTGGTTGATTATAAATTCAAATCTGCACAGCATAATTTATTTCAGGCTGCTACAGTGAAATGAATCTACTTTGCAAACAACCTGTTAACTATAGGAACTCCTAAGTGTTTCACTCCAGGTGATTTTTTTTTAAAAGCTTATTTTTATTATCAATTTCACTCAAGGAAGAAGAGAAAGAGAAAGACATGCTAATAAAATATTTTCAGGCTTGGCGTCAGTAGCTCAGTGGCTAGGGTGCCGGCCATATACACTGAGGCTGGTGGGTTAAAACCCAGCCCAGGCCCTGCCAAACAACAATGACAACTACAACAAAAAAATAGTGAGGTGTTGTGGCAGGCACCTGTAGTCCCAGCTACTTGGGAGACTGAGGCAAGATAATCACTTGAGCCCCCAAGAGTTTGAGGTTACTGTGAGCAATGATGCCATAGCACTCTACCAAGGGTAACAAAGTGAGATTGTCTCAAAAAAAAAAAAAAAAAAAAAATATATATATATATATATATATATATATATATATATATATATATATATATATATATATACACACACACACATAAATATATTTTTCAGAAGGGAAAATTCTTTTCAAGATTAGCAGTAGGAATTTTGCTGAATTAGAATTCATAGGATCTATTTTATGCAGCATTCATATGCAAGCAAATTTGTGGCAAGGTACAAACAAAATGGCAAGAAATATTCATAATAATACCAAAATAGAAAGCTTACATTTACTTGCTTACCTATGAATGAAAAAAACAAAAAATAACTGCTGTCTTTATTTCAATTCCTGAAATAATCCTTTTTACCTGAACTCCTGTGACGCTTAAGATACATAGTATTCATTTTGCCTCTTGCAAGTTTACTCCCTTATATGGCTATTTTTATAAAAGTATAGATTTTATCCATCAATTCCTTCTACAGTAGTTTTTGTTGGACAACTAACACTATGCCTTTTGAAGTAGTGTTCAATAAATCTGTTGACTGTAAGCTTACTCTGTTACTGAAGATTTCAATGTGGCATATTTTTCTCATTCATGTTTCTAATACTTGCAGATTCAACATAATTATCGTTAGGTAATTCTAAAAATATTTGAACAGTCTGATCTAGGATTGAGAATGTTAAATTGAGAACTATCCAGTTGAAGGGACACACAGTGAACAGCAGTGGCAAGAGTGGGGTAAAAGATTAGCAAGGTTGAAAATTAAGAAGAGATAAAAAGAAAAATTAAAGAAGCTGCAAAACCAGATGGGTGGCTAGTATGAGTTTTTTTTCTTTCTTTTTTTTTTTTTTTAATGTTATGGGAAATAGAACTAAAAGATAGAGGCCCTCTTGGCTGGGTGTGGTGGCTTTCACCTATAATCCTCGCACTCTGGTAGGCCCAGGGGAGTGGACTGCTTGAGCTCAGGAGTTTGAGAGCAGTTTAAACAAGAGACCCCATCTCTACTAAAAATAGAAACCAGGGCCAGGAGCGGTGGCTCACACCTGTAATCCCAGGACCATGGGAGGCCGAGGTAGGTGGATTGCCTGAGCTCAACAGTTTAAGACCAGACTGAGCGAGAGTGAGACCCCTGTCACTAAAAACAGCCAGGTGTTGTGGGAGGTGCCTATAATAGCAGCTAGTCGGGAGGCTGAGACAAGAGAATCACTTGAGCCCAAGAGTTTGAGGTCGCTGTGAGCTGTGACAGCACAGTAGGCACTCTACTGAGAGCAACAAAGTGAGACTATGTGTCAAAAGAAGAATGAAACATATTAGCATAGTGCTGTGGCAGTGCCTATAGTCCCAACTACTTGGGAGGCCAAGGCAGGACGATCACCTGAGCCCAAGAGTCTGAGGTTGCTGTGAGCTATGATACCAAGGCATTCTACCCAGTGAAAGAATGAGACTTTGTCTCAAAAAAAAAAGTTCCTTTCTTGAAAAAAGTAGAATAATTGGAAAATAGGCTCCTTATCCACCAGTTGGTTGTATCCTAGTAATGACATCCAGTATCCCCCTTTCCACAAAATACTTGCTCTCCAATTTGCCACAGTCTCTGGTGAGCCCTCAGCAGAACGACTGTCAGCTGCCATTTATCATTATGCTTGTACTGTATCCATGGCTCCCTTAAACATAGGAAAATTAAATTTAACCTGACAAGAATGTTTTTCAAGAGCAATGGTAGATCTTCCTCACCCCCCTAAAAAAGGCCTGACCCACATATCAAATATTCTATCAAGAGATAACTTCCTGCCCCCATTTTAGGTATACATCTTAATTCTTAGTTTATGCTGCTTGAATTCTGATACCAAGTGCTTGGCTTAAATAGAGGGTGAAAACTTCTTCATTGATAACAGTTTTACTTTTATTTTTACCTCTCTATTCAGTTTGCTACATAGTAAACCCAGTAAACTTTAATAATTTATTACCAGCTCCAAGGTGAGAATACTGAAAAAATAAAAACAAAACAAAAACAAAAACACCCAAAGACCTTGGCTGGGCCAGGTGCTCATGCCTATAAATCCTATAGTACTCTGGGAGGCCAAAGAGGAAGGATTGCTTGAACTCAGGAATTTGAGTCCAGCCTGAGCAAGAGGGAGACCCCTGTCTCTACTAAAAAATGGAAAAACTAACCTGACATTGTGGCAGGCACCTGCAGTCCCAGCTACTCCGGAGGCTGACGTAAATCACTTGAGCCCAAGTGTCTGAGGTTGTTGTGAGCTATAACACTGTGGCACTCTATCCAGGGTGACAGAGTTAAGACTGTCTCCAAAAAAAAAAAAAAAAAAAAAAAAAACGATTTGGTGCAGCTGCGCAGGCCAACTGGTGGGCCTTGGTCACATTTAATTCGGTAAAGCTTTACTGAGCTATGGAGGCATATCAAAGATTAAGACACTGCTGCTCCTGCCGTTCCTCAGAAAGGAGGCAGCATGGTTACAATTTGACAGACTCTTCCTCTTTGTTATCAATTACCTAAC